>QZCP01000354.1:0-22401 GCA_003956705.1 Brevipalpus yothersi
CCTAACCTAACCAAACCTAACCTATCCTAACATAACATAACATAAGAGTGCATGGGCTCCGACCCGTTGTCACGACACGACCTAACCGATGTATGATGGCCATGTCCTTCGTGGGCATGGGCTCCGACCCGTTGTCACGACGCAACCTAACTAATGTATCATGGCTCAACCTAACCTAACCTAACCTAACCTAATCCGGATGAAGAAGAGCTGGATCACAAGGGTAATCCGATGGCAATAATCTCCGAATTCAATAAAGTTCAGGGTAATAGGCAGGGACTTCTGATCCTGCTCGATGAGCTACGGGAGAAAGATCAGCTAAAAGGGACCTTATTTGTAAGGACCTGCTCCCAGAAAGGTTGTAATTTTGGGGCCTTCATTCCGAAGAAGGGATGGAACGGAACATCTCACTATACCAAGGTACATGGAGTACTATCCCTCGAAGGTATCAAGAGGCCCTACATTGATAGGAGGCTAACGGTGGAAGCCTTCATATGCAAAAAGTTGGAATATTTGGAACAGAGAGAAGCAAAGAAGAAGGGATCTTTGATAAAGAAAAAGAAGCAAGTGTTGAAAGGAAGATCCTCGAACACTGGTAAGGACCTTGGTGAAGAAAAAGGAAAGAAGGGAAAAGAAAAGAAAGACGAGCAGAAGAAAAGGGAGAAGGAGGCTCGTCATAGTGAGCTCAGTAAATCACTGGAAGGGAAAGAAAGCTGGAACTCACCGAGCAGTAGTAAGAAGGCTCAAGAGCACATATCTGCGGGTAGAAGATCATCGATTGTCGAAGAAAAATCGAAAGAAAAGCAGAAATCTGCTCACAAGGGTCACAAAACTGACTCTGAAGTTGGTAAACACCATAAAAAGGATAAGGCGAAGAGTGAGAAGGACCTGGGTAAACCAAGCAAGGTCCTTGAAGGGAAGAAATTGGGAGAACTCTCATCCTCATCATCCAAGGATAAGGAGAAAGCCCCTCAGCCGGGGATTTCGAGAGCAGAGCCGAAAAAGAAGGAGATTTCAGTCTCGGGATCAGCTAGGACATCAAGCTCGAAGTCCGATGACAAAAAGAGGATGGAAGATAAAGAGAAGGTCCGTCGACAAGGTTCTTCCAAAGAGGAAGAACCTTCCAAAAAGCGGAAGTCATCATCGGAACTTCCTCCATCCAAGAAGAAAGCCGCCCATGGGGGGAAAAAGTAGTTACTTCCAACGGTAACTTACTTGAATTGATCCAGATGGCCTCAATTGTCCAAGTACTGGATCATGCTCACAAGCCTAGGGAAAATTAATATGCTAACCTTTACAGTTGAAACAAGGCTTTGTGTAGAAATATTATACCAAATATCATTGTAACTTTCATTTATCATTGGGAATATTGTATTTTTACTAATCCATTTGAATTTTGAATCACCTATTTTATTTATTTTTACATTTATTGGTAATCTTGTGCTTCGTTGACCTGCATGACCTTAGGAAGTGTCAACAAGCAAACTGTGTGAAGATCATGGAGGAAGGTACATCACAGGTACGGGTTGAATTGGATGACACCGATGTGATAGAAGCTGGTGTCACAAGCGAATTGTATAGCAAATTTGTTGAAATGAAGGAAGTCATTTCGGAGACTGAAAAGATTCTGATGTCGAACCCAGGCAGAACCTTTGCAACAAGAATGGTGGAAAGAAAACTTGAAAATGTTAAAGGTACTGTGCAAGAAGTGATGGATTGGCTGGATAAGTCAATGAGGGCGAATATGGAGGTCTCAACGACTGATATTCTGGGAGAAGAGAACTCAATCGTGGTACAGGACTCTGGAGACAGCATAGCAGATAGTAAACAATCAACACCGAAACAGAGGAAGGACCTCTCACGCGGTATCTCTCCCGTACTTGGTGTTGGAGAACCTGAGGAAGAAGAACCTGCGAAAGAAATAGACGGCAAAGGAAAGAGAGGAATCTTGGATAGAGGAAAACAGCTTGCCATAGAAATAAGGTGCTGTCGAATTAAAGGTTGCTGTTATGTACAGAAAGTCACTACTGGCAACATGATGAGACGTCACTACAAAATGTATCATGAACAACATGCAAATAGGGAAAAGAGTCTATACAGGATCGAAACCATAAGTTCAAGTGAATTTGAGGAAAGAGCAGCCCTATGGAGGAGTCAATGTAAACTAACGCAAGGTAGAACCGTGCGATCAAAAAGGAAACCTTCGATTAGTATGAAAGGACCTGGAACTTCGAATCATAAAGAGCCCAAAATTGGCCTGGAAGCAGATAGCGAAGGATCGAAAACAGTAACAGAAGAACCTCCAATTGGCAACCCTATAATAGGACCTTTGGGAGAACTGGAAGAACTGCATGGCCAAACTGAAGCTGGAGATTTGATGGAGGTACTTATATCAATACCCAGCACAGGAGATGGTCAAAGTCAAGGTCCCGAAACAACGAGGCCAGGAAACCTGGAGATAGAGAGAAGGGCTGGTAACCCTGTTCATCTGCTGGAGTTCAGTGATGACGGAACAAACCGATGGGATTTGGATAGGAACTGAAAAGTGATGGATTTTTATGGATAGCGATTAGGATATGATTATATAATGAAGTAAGGGATAACAGAAACTTGTATTTACATTTCTTGTTTTTCAGGACCTGTTCTCTAGCAGGTCCTTTTCTTGATAAAATTAGGGCAAGTACCTTGCAATACAGTAAGGTTCTGAAATGTGAAGGTATATATATAATTATTTTTAAAATGCTATGTAACGCACATTTGGAAAAATTGTAATCCAGGTTCTTTACCTCCAGAACCTTGGAACTCTCTAAAGGTTCCTTAGAAGGACCTTTGATGTTGTTAATCTGTGATCACTAAATCACAGAACCTTGATTGTTTGATTAAACAGTACTACCCCCCTCTTAAAAAAAAAAAAAAAAAAAAAAAAAAACCTAACCTAATCATACCATGGAGAAAATTTCCAGAAAATGACTAAGTCCGAATGTTAGCACCATCTGCCTATGGGCGATCCCATGTTAAAAGTGGAACTTTGTAACTTGGTAACTTTTTTTTCTGCCAACCGATTTTGATCAAATTTGTTTCATTAACGAGTTTTCATGATGATCTGTATTTGAGAAAAATTTCATATTGATCGATAGTATAGTTTTCTCAGAATAGTGAACACAAAATTCGAAACATTTGTCTCACCGGGGTGTCTCCACTCCATTCCGACGAAGATAAGGTATTTTTCATGTATCAAGCCTGGGTACAAGTTGATCAAAAATCAACTTATCTCTTCGCAAAAAAACTGGGCGTGACCCCAAAATACGGATAAAATTATTTTATCTCTTATGATTTATTAGACAAGATAAGATATATTTTATGTGCCCAGTATAAGGTCAAGGTGGTTTAAATGTGAAAATACTAATATTCATCAACGGTCCAGCTATCCAACTCCTCGACCCATATAAGTTTTCTAAGTATCAACTTGAGGGATCATTAGATCAATGCCAGAGCTCTGTTAGTGTTAACCAGTCGGCACCACTTGGAGGTAGGGATGGATTTTGTTAGACCGGAGGGTAGACTAATTATCACTATAGTGTCTAAGTCTAGCCCCTCATAAACACAAAATTTCCCTATCATCGAACAGTCACTATCCAGTGGAATGATCACCAGATTCATCACCACTGGAAAGTAATTATAGTATAGTATGAGTATGGGGCCCCTAAATCCTGTGCTCATCATCATCACTGCTACAAAAGCGTGTGAGCAAGGACTCACAGTTCGAAGTCTACTTTTACACTTACAATACCATCCAACGACTTGCTCTAGCCCCTTTGCTACAGGATCCATAAGCACAAACACTCGCCCATTTGTATTCCTTTTGTGACGTGAGCCCATCCGTATGCGGGATAGAAGAAGACTTCAAACCTCGATATTATGATGACCGAAGTTAATGGTAGAGGTCTCACGATGTATCTTGAACTGAATTTAATAGTGAAATTTATTTTATGTACATTTTTCATGGGTTCTCTCACTGAAAAAAGAATTTATCTCACCTCAAGCTTCAGTTTCATCTCCTTGGATCTTGCTTTGTAGGAGTCAATGAGCTTGAGACAATACCTGCCTGCAGCAAGATAGTAAGGCTCAAAGTTCACCAATGGTCTGCTGAGTTGCTCTTGAGGGTTATAGACTCTGAATGATCTCTCAACTCTAAAAAGACCCTCTGCTTGGATGAGAGAGAAGAGTTTATTCTCTAATCTCATTCTGCTGAACATTCGTTCGCAAATCTCCTCTTCATGACCTCTATCAGCAACAACTCTTGGATGGTGTTTGTTGATTACCGCGCAGAGTATTTCGAGCTGTTTCAAGAAGTCTTTGATAATCAAGTTGTTCAGTAGTTCAGCAGCTATCCTGAACTGCTGCTTTATCTACCGAATACAAGTTCCACAATGGAGCGAATCTTCGTGACTCTGTTAGAAATGCTAATTATATTATATGACATTATCATAGAGCCATGAATGGACTCACCTTCTGAATTCATTTGCTTGCTCTGTAGTGAGCTTAGGACTCCCATCACCAAAAAAAGGTATATACATACGTACGTATCCATCAGGGAATACAAAGATCATGGGCTTGAAGAGATTCCTTTTTTCTGAAGAAAGTAAGTTTTTTGCTGAGCAGAGATATTTGCACTCCACCTGATGTTAATATAGGTGCCATCACACACGATGATTTTCGAGTGATTTCGAATCTGTTCTCTATTTAATAGCAATGACTTCGAGATGTGAGTCATATGTTCCCATGCTAGTTCATTGCTGATATGCCCTCTACCAAGGTTCAAAGGTCTGAATGTATTGTGAAGATCACTCATGATCTGTTCAAATCTTCTCCACATGGTGCTTCTGGAGTATCCGAAGAATGTTGCAATCCGATCAAGAGGCTGCCCTGATCTCATTCTGAACATATATGCACCTAAAGCTTGGGAACGATCAGGTACTGTGATGTAAGATGCAAGATCGGGGAATTGTTCGAAAGTAAGGGAAGTGAAATTCTTGAGCAGAGCATTATTCTGACCAGCTCGAGTGGGTATGGTTATAGTCCCTTGATTCTCCAAACACCCGAGAATTAGATCGATATAGTTCTCATGATTAGAAGAAGTCAGAGACTCTGGGCTCATGCAAACCTCATCCATGCTGAGAGTTTGGCCTTCATGGGATGTACACCAGCATGTGCCTTTCAGTATCAAAATTCTGAACATTGCCGCTTCCTCTCGAACATTTATGGGAACATTCATCAAAGATGATCTCTCCTCACAGCCATAGATGCAGAGACTATGGCTAGAAATTGTTTTTAAAGTTGTAGCTGCAACATAAGATCCATCATCATCAGCGGATTGTTGGGGAGGCTGATATGATGGATCATCTGAGTCTGATGGTGTTGTATCACTTTCATCAGAGCTAGAATACATCGGTTGCTCGATGATTTCAGATTCAATCTCATCGGAAACATCTTGATCATCATTGAACTCTTGCTGCTGCTGAGACGACTCGGAATGTCGCTGACTCTCATTCTCCAGATGAACGGACATTCTATCATCTTTAGAATCTTGATGGTCTGAAGATGAAACTTGAGATGGTGAGGAATTGCTCAGATTCTCTGACAAGGGAAACTCATGAGGTGTGAGAGCTAAACAGACTCAAAAACCTAAACTATCGGTAGAAAAGCCCTGGATATGAATGTAGCTGCAGCGCTTTATCTGCCTTTATTAGAGTTAGTGAGATAATTGAACTTTACAACAGCATTCACTTGAAAAGTTAACAAACTGGTTCCAACGAATGAGTGTGGCTGAGTGGTCAGAGGAGAGGGTTAGTAGGACCTGTGGTCAGGGTTCGAATCCCGTCGGAGAAAATTTTTTTTCTTTTCTGTCGAAAATCCATGGATAATTCAGCTATTTTTAATGCAAATGAAGAGGATTAGTGCAATGGAACGAGCATAGAGGTATACTACAATGGGAACAACGAGTGAATGCCATACTCGAGCAGTTTCCATACTTGCAATCTTCAAGAGTATCATTGAAATTAATTTGTAAAACATTCTCAAACCGATTAACTGGTTCATCAAGCAAATATCCTGATGCCTTCCATGCATACAATAGCATGTTACGATATCTAGGAGAACTCAACTGATTATAGACGAAGGAATGCATCTTCATGATGAACACTCTATCATTCAGCTTACTAACAGCTTGTTCACCCACAATAGATCTCACATCATCCTGATATCTTCGGACGAATATTTTATACTGTCGGAAGAAGTAGACATCCAGAGGCTGTACGTATCGTGTAGCCTTCGGTGGTATCGTCCGAACTTCGAGTCTTGAAAAATTGTCCATATTTCTGCGATAGACCTCCTGGTCTCTTTGAGTTGTCCATGAATCTTGTAAGAGGAGAGTTGTCGCAGAAACAGTTGGATCCAAACAAGTAGCAACCCAGAAGCCAAGAGAGCTTTTTGTCAGCTTCCCACTGGTGGTGCATGTAACAATGATATTGTTAGGCTGATTCTGTCGAACAAGAGGCTCAACACGAGGACCAAATTTGCCAGTAGCCTCTTGGAAACAAATAAAGAGTTTTGAAGCTAGATAACCAGCATTCGATAGAAGCACTTGAATTGTGTACGAGTGTGTTAAGGAGTAAATGTTTTGGACCATGGCGAATGTCTCTTTTTCTCCTTTATCAGACAAAGTTTTATCAGAAAAGAGCTCATAATTGAATCCAGATTGGTCCGTATTCCACACATTTGAGCTTGAATACATACCACCGTTTTCAATTTTCATCTGATTAATTGTTTCCACAAACTCATAAGCTCTTTGTTTCATAGCTTCTTCATCGTGTCTTGTTCGCTTGGTCACGAACTTTGTCACTTTCCTGGAGCTTATCTTGAACTTCACTTTCAATTCACGTAGAAAACCAGTGGATGCCGTGAAGTTTTGCAGTTTTAGGATCTTCGCTGCATCTATAGACCATGCCTTCAAATCATGGCCATGAACTGGAAGTAATCTGTCTCGAGCATCCCGAAAGTGAGTATAAACCATATTTTTCAATTGATCCAATTTCGATAAACGGTGGCCTCCTTCCTCGATGAACTTTCTTATTCGTTTCAATTTTTCTGCACTATTACCGAGAGATGACCATCGCTTGAAAGCCGCTTTGTTCCCTCTAGCATCAGCGAACTCTATCATGGCTTTCATTTGCTCGATAGAATATTGCTCGTCCAGTCTCGTAGCAGCAACTTTTTTCGGCGAAGGATGATAAGATGAAGATGAAGATGATTGTGCAGGATCATCATCACTGTCACTATCAGAACTTTCCTCGATCTCTTCCATGAACTTGCTTGATCCTAGCTGATCTGGTGGATAGAAACTTTCATCGTCGTCCTCTTCATCATCACCAATACCATCGTAGAGATAGAAATCCTCATAAATTTCGCTCTGTCCATTGCAGCTTTCAGTGATAAGCTGGCCGATTATCAGGGCAATTCGTTGTTCCTCGTCACTAACCTCTTCACCGAAATCACTTGGATCACGAATACCGAACTTTTGAGACAGAAGATGCACTATAACACTGGTATTGCCGATCATCTTGCAATTTTCACAATTTTAATTTTTTCAATCACTTTCTGATAGAGAATGAATTTTTACTTCTTGAAATCTTGCTTATAAGCGTTTTTTTCTCCAAAAATATCTTTTTTCGATAGTTTTCAGCTATTTCCGATTACCGGAAGTTCCGAGCCGGGAGTCGATATTCAGGTCCCTTTCTCTCCAAAAATATCGCGAAGGCAGACGGAAGGTTAAGCATGCATTCACAACTCGGTGTCTTCTTCAAGATGCAATAGTTTTTAAATCTGTCCAGCTCTCACACTTCATGAGTCTCCCTTAATCTCAGATTCAAAATGACATGTCAAGTCAGGTGGAACTGCTTAGGAGAGAGTAAATCCGGAGCATCTTGTATATTATCTCAGATATTGAGGGAGCTATCTACTGATCCATTTTTCTCTAGTGACTGCTCCAACAAGTTTCCAAATGTAATTCTCAGTTTAAAGCGGTATCAATTTCAGTGCTACTGGTGAATCCTCCTGAATTGGAAATGTCCTCTACAATTCTCAGCCCCCGTCAGCTCGATACGCACCAAACAGTGATAGGTGAGCACTCCAGAACAATATTCACAACATTTGTTTTCATTTACTCCAAATGTTCCAAGATTATTCAGCATTTAAGATGGTGTTGCTCCACCACAGCATCACTCATGTCCAAGTGTTTTTTCAGGTTCCGCGAGTGCAGAAGTTGATAGATCTAGATTATCCAAACGTAAAAAGTATAGCTCTTTGGTGAAAGTGAGGCTGATCGAGGAGATGATCTCATCGGGTGGTAGCGTTTTAGAATGGGCAAAACGCTATGGAATTCCGGAAAGAAACCTCAGAAGATGGAGGATCCAGTTCTTCGATGCGAAGTACAATACACTGACAAACATTCATCGCCATTCGGTTATGACTCCATGCTTGAGCACCAGTTCCACAGGAGAGGTGCCTGAGATGAAACTTAATCAGCAGCAAGTTGGCGTGGACTCGATCAAAGAAACTATTGAACAATCTCCTGATGAGAGCTGCTCAGAAAATTTCCCTTTCCATTATCATCGGCTCTCTAATCTTACTGAAGAGTATCAAACACAAATTCCTACACGATATGACAACCGTGCAGGTGTAACAGAGAAAATGAGCAGTAACAACCCAACAGAGATGTTTTCTCCTTCCATTGAGCTGAGTCCTGAAAAATGTCATGAATGCCTGATGAAAGATGACACAAGGATGAGAACTGAAGATGTGTGGACGATCATGTCTCTTCGACCGATATTTCCCTATGCGGAACTATTTGCATTGAATCCAAGGCTGGAGTCTCCGTCTCTATCTAAGTCGAACTCTCATGAGTCTAGCAGTGTAAGTTCAAACCAAACTGGAATGTGAAGAATGTATCTATGAATGGAGGGTGCAATCAGAGTGGATTCCTCCCACTCTGATAGTATTGGAAACTATGGGTAATTCAATAAGAATAACGATTTTAACTTTTGATGGAATAATACTGTTACATAAATAGAAAAGAGACTCCCTTTCTCTTCTCTTAACGTCAACTCTAGTCACTACATTGACATGAGTAGGCCACAGGCTTCCTCTTCCAACTGTTTTCGTTCTAGTTTCAGCCATTGACTGTGAACTGCAGTTCAATAACAATGTGCTGATCAATCGTGGTCCAGGATAAAACCAACTCATTGACTCGACTTTTTTTCCCTTATTGCCCTTCCTTCCCTTCTCTAGTGATAACCACTGCGTCTTCAAACTGAGGACAGACTGAATGTCAGCAAAGCTCTGCTAGCGGGTTAAGTGTAAAGTAGTCTCTCATTGTTACCCTTAATTTTTTAGCTTATTTTGTGCATCCCACGCGTTGAGCTCATTAGTGATCGCATATATTATGAGAGAAAATATTCTGCTACGGATTGACAGCTAGAGTAGGAAAACTTGCTATTTCTCGCAAACCCTCACCCCAACTCTAGCCAGTAGAACTTGGATCATATTCCCGAACAAATACAGTCCAAACTGACCATAGTTGACTGTTGTTTTCTGATTCACATAGGGTACCTCTTCTCATAGCTAAAAATCCGCTGGATAGAGGGCTGCTCAGAGGCGGATAACACCTCGCAAATCTGATTAAATTTTTAGAGGCAAAAATTTAATTCGCTTGAACCGATGAACCGAAAAACTTTCAGTATAGATAGCAGAGTGCAAATAGGAATATGGTACATCTAAAGTATTGACCTAGCCTCACGTTGAAGACAATCATTTTTGGAATTCTCATGAACAGTTATATTCAAAAAAATCAGCTTGAATCGATGGATAGCACATGCTCACTGCTTTTTATTGAAAAAACTCTTAGAACTCTCTGAAGGGCTGTCGTGATACAAGGTTTTCGAATTCATCATATCACTGCCAAACACTCCAAAAAATACACATTGATAGATAAAATTGTTACGCTTGTAAGCTAAGGCCTCTCGTTGTTGAACAATCTTTTGGTTTCGAGTCATTCCAATGACTCTCAACCATCAATATTCTACCTTTTATATTCAAATATTCAAATGTATTTAACTGTTTGGAGCTTTGGAAAGCCAATATACTCTCCCCTCTGATTTGTCAGAGTTTAGCCAATCAATTGGCTCAACTCAATCTTGCTAATGATCCTCACCTTGCAAGGTGACTATTGATCAGTATTTAAAGGCTGTCATCTCAGTCATCATGATCTTATTCTATGCTCTTCACCTAACCTGCGAATCATATGTGTAGGATCCTCAAGCATAAGTCAGAGTGAATAAATAGAGATAGCTCCCTTAGCTTGGAAGCTTTTTCATTGAGTTACTTGTTATTGTTAGTCAGAGTAACACTTTCTACCTTAATCTGTTTCTTAAGTGACTGAGACATTTGCTTTATTGAAAAGGCAGATCTTGTGAGTTCTAGCTTTAAGGGAATTATTGTGTGGATTAACCTTCTTGATCTCTTGCAAAAGATCTCGAAGGACTGACTAGCCTCCTTCCAAGAGGGTATGAGCGTAAAGTCTGAAGTACAAGCGAGTGGAGTCAAGAGTCCGAAAGTGAGACTTGCAGGTGAGACTAGAGAAAGTCAAAAGACCCTAAGACAAGTCAAAAGCCTCTAGGTGAGATTCACCACTTGTCACTATGAAGAGTGTTAGGACCAACATTCCTAACTGGCGAGCGTGAGTGTGTGTGGAAGTGAATGTGAGTGTGTAAGCTGTACACTTGTAGATTATCCTGAATCCGTGATACGAACCTCTTCTCTATCGGTGTGTTAGAATCGGTAGAGTTGATTGCGCCGTTCTTGTAAGAACAAACTTACGTCCGTAAACCCCATCTCTAACAAAATAAGATGAGAAAGTTAGATGAGGTTAACCTCTATCACTGTTAGAATGAAATCCACTACTATCTGGATCGATTAGAAGAGCAATCAATATCATCCTAGACATTCGTTGTCTTCTAGATTGACTGGAAAAAATCGATGATTCTGCGTCCATGCAAAACATTCAAAGCGAAGTTCAGGCAGCAATTATCATACAGCTTAATACAGTTCTTATCTGGGCCCTCAAAGTGAGCTCGATATCAATCGGAAATGGATCCTTCTCTTCGTCAACTCATAGCTGAGAAATTGTGAAACCATGTCTTAGGATCTCATTACTTCTACAAGCCTAGTACCGCTAAATTGTAAATGGCTTCGATCATTCTCGCCTCTCCTGTGGATTAAGATGGACAACAGCTTAAGCATGAAAGTAGAGTAGTTTTTCTAGTTTCTTACAAGTTTATGGTGCAGTACATCGAACATGATAATCTATGAAAAGGCGATTTCAATGAAGAAGGAATATATCGAATGATTTCTGGTTGATTTAGGTACGAAACAGGAGAGAAAATGGATTGATCTTCCTTACCATGAACCTGAGAGCTTCTCATTGTTTGCGGGCCTGAAGTATTCAGTGATTTGTGTGAAGAAGCGAAACAATATTTCAATCTTATAAGTTCTGATCGCTGTTGGTTCTCCTTTAAGTGAGATGAAAACTCATCCAATCAATGATCATTTTAATTCACATTTCACTGATCAGTTGAGTGAACCAAGGTCCTTGAGATCCCTGACATTCCAACTCTGGTAGAAGTATTAGGAACAAGTTGAGTTTGTGAAGCTGGTTGATACCCATCAGGGATAACATGAAGAATTGGTTGTTATGGGGACTTCTGTAGTTACAGATACATAGAGAAGCTTGGAAAGAAGAGATGATTCATCCTTGAGATGTGAGGTAGAAATTCATCTAATAATGATGCCCCTTCCCATCTCCCAAGGTAGATTGCAAGATAGGGAAGCAACAATTGTCTCAAGGGATACGTGAAGAACGATATCTCATCAACACACTGGATGATTTTCTCTCTCAAGAAAGAGCATTTTGAATCAGTTCCGCTCCATTCTGCAGGACCCTCAAATTAACAAGTCGGAGGGTATGATGACGAAAACTGGAGTAGAACATTACAATCAGTTATGCGATGATATCTGAAAATTCAGTCTAGCTAATTGAACTGAACAATGGGGCAGCATCTTCATCAATTTTGAAATGAATAGGCTATTCATTTTCTCGATAGTAGTCATCATACTTCGCGAAACGATGACTGAACTCGACCTCTCTCAGAAAACAGTATACAATAGAGGACAAATAGTCAATTCCTGATGAAAGTTTCACTCACTATCAATAAAAACCATCAACCCGATCTCTGCTAAGGCAGAAAAAGCATCGATACTTGGCATTGTAAGTTTGGAGGTTGCGATAAGTCAATCGAGATGATGCTATAAACCGGATCGTATGGCATCTAATTGAATCATATGAATTCAAAAACATTATAAGAGTTGATGGAAAGGTGATGTATCCTTGAATGAGATGGTTCAGGTAAAAACTGTTCGCATAGGGTTATTCACTTCTCATCCACCAGGCCACTGACTTGGTAAGAAAGCTACATCCCATCTAATCCATTGAGCAAGCTATGTCTCTGAATGCTAATGAATAGCATTATTGCCCTGCAATGTAGTACCGTTGTTTGGAAAATAAAGAGAAGAGAAGAGATAAGCACCAGAAACTTTGAAAATTACGCAAGAAGCAGCAGCTAAAAATGGGCCTAGACTAGTTAGTTATCATTCTATCTTGTATATTGGGCTGTCACTCTATCCTCGTTGCAATGAATATTGGGGGCTAATATTTTGGAGTCTATAGCATTCATCATCTGAGAGATATGGATGCTAGTGTTTTAGAACCATTCAGCCAATGCGAATCTCAACCATCATCAACTTGTGTGGAGCAAGGTTCTCATCGACCAGCATTGAACCACATTTCATGATAGTAGTTTTGATCAGGAAACAGACTCTCCCTAGACAGCAAACTAAATCAAGAGAGACACATTTATCATGAGGGAGAACTCCAGGACAAAGATCAAATATCGTCCCCTGATCCAGAAAATGTTTCGAGATATCAAAAATTAGTCTTTCTCTCACAAAGGAAGGGGCAGAATTGATAATCGGGAAATGAATGAAACTCAGTATCATCAGGAAGCTATTGATTAATTAATTAAAAGTGGGCAATATTACGTCTCAACTCACTCTAGAAAAAAAGTTACAGGGACGTGAAAATTACATCATTGCAATACAATTAATGATTAGCCAAGGATATCTCTTACATGAATGGGAAAAATTAATGTAAATGTCGATCTGCATAGAAAAATTTTAAGCAGAGAACCTTAAGACAGTCGGTATATGAGCAATGAATGAAGGATTCGTTGATATATTCTGAAGAAGAGCAAATAACTTCATCAAAATTGAAACTTATATCGCCAAGAGACGGGAATGAATCGATCTCGACTGGAAATCCTCCTCTTCTCCATGCCCAAAAAAACATTGGTTGGAATGCTGGTGATTGGAACTGATTGAGGATCAGTGAATGCAGGATTAGAATGCAGTCTCCAGTATGCAACTTGACCGGAGCATTTTCCATGATCACCCTATCTGTGAATTTCTTCACAAAATCTTTCCATTGGTGGAAGCAGTTTATACCTAGAGGCTGCATCAAGGATGTTGATCCTTTTGGGAGGAATCGAAGCTGCAACTCTTTGCCAGTGAATTGAAAAATTGATTGGTTGGTTTGACCAGACCAGGAATCTAACACAACACAAGCTTCTTGATCAATCACATGGTAGAGGACATCAGCTAAAAATTTTCTCACTATTGCAGTTGACAGTTTCCCCGACTTCGAACACGTTATATAAAGATTTGAAGGCTTTTGCATAGTTCGTGCTACATTGACTCCAAATTTTCCACTCTTTTCTTGTAGACAAACTAAAAGAGGACTACGAGTCCTACCCTCACAGGTAAGCACTGGCATGATTGTGTATGGGTGAGTGAGAGAGTTCAACTGTTGTGCCAGAGCTAGGGTATCCTTCTCTCTCCGAAGCGATAGTGTTCGAGCACCATGATGCTCCAAATTGAAGCCCGACTGATCGATATTGAAAGTTTGTGCTGGGCTAAAATAAGGTGTTATTTTGTCTCGAAACTCCATATGAAAAGCTATCCCCTCATTTTCTATATCTTCACTCATCCTTTCTTGTCGGGAAGTGGTGAACTTCGTTATTTTTCTCGAGCCGATTCCATGGCAAATTTTGAAAGTTCTGATCCATTTATCTGAAGCTTTGAAAGCATCCAAGCCCAGTCCAATTTCATGGGCTTTTGACACGGCCCATCGACGGAGATCTCTGTCATGAACAGTCACCAAGTTTTCTCGAGCATGTGGGAATCTTTGAAAGGTATGCATTGTCACCTGTTGGTACTTGGCTCTATTAGTCCCACAGTTTTCCAAATAGTTTTTGAATCGAGACACGTAAGCAGGCCATCTCACTCGTGGCCAGTTATGGTTTATAGTTTTGAATGATACTCCACTATTATGTTTATCGACAACATTTCGCATGAATGGTAGATCAGAAACCCCATTTTTCCCAAATACCAAAGGCTTAAACACTTCGAAACAATCACTTTCTTGTGACTCCAATGCATCTAACTCCTCAGCTTCTTCACACTCGAGGGTTAATGATTGATGAACACTTTCGATGAGTCCAATTATCCTCTGAGCTAAAAGTTTTTCGAACCAAGATGCACTACGAGATGTACTTTCTTCAGAAGAAAACTCACTACTCGACTTAAGAAGCTCGATTATCTTCCTTTTACACAAAGGCATTGTAATATTTTGTCTCCAACCTAACACAATCTGATCCAAATATCACAATGATTCATTCCTCAATCAGAAATAATGTTCCCAATTCTTCGCGTTAGAGAAATATCCATCACTAGTCATTGAATGTATGGCAATTATGTAATTCTTCCATCCCTGTAACTTTTTTTCGAGAAGGAGATGGGATGTAATATTACACACTTTTAATTAACTACCCAATAGCTTTCTAATGATATTGAGTTTAATTCATTTCCTGATTATCAATACTGCCCCATCCCTTGTCAGTTCCCTATTGAAACTCTCTTACCTGATACATTAGCATGTTATGAAATAGAAATTAGGCCGGGAATTCCTCAACTCTCTTCTCCAAAGATATGATCATTTTACGTGAATCCCGACTGAAGTTCAAACTTGCAAGAACACAATTGTCATCTTTCTGGCGAAGATATGGTGAGCCTAGGCTCACTTCATGTTCTCCCAAAGTGGGAGAAGAACCTAAAAACAAGCTTCCTCAGCTCCATCGCTGAAACGGAATGCGTTTGTCCCTAAACTCACCTTTTGTTGTATCAGATAGCACATGACTACGTACCTTGGCTCATTGAACAATTTAACATGCTGAAAAATGGCCTCAAATTCAAATGCACTATCCATCATTGTTATCGATACCAAAACATTACAAAACGACGCATATCTCATGGAATGTGTGTGAAAAGAGGTTGTTGAGAATTTTTTTTCCTCTCCACAAAAACTCCCAACTCGATGGAGAATGGAAGTCCACTTCACTTCAATATGGACATTCATTCGAGGTGCATTAAGAACTCTCTTCACTCATTTGGATGGAATCACAGAAGGGCGGCGAAAAATTTTCTCAGCTCCGCCATCTCTGAGCCATCCATTCTTCGAATAAATTTTCAAGAGATCATCTCCCGTCAGGATTCCAGAAGTTCCATCAAGTAGTGAGATTTTTTATCCCTTATTGGAAATATCTTGGGTTTTGAATCAGAGAATTCTTGTCCATTCTTCGGAAGCATAGTGAATATGACTCTCAAGACATTTTCTACTAATACTGTGATGAGCCGTGTTATAAATCGAAGAGGAAATAGAAACAAAATTCTCCCATGGTCCAAATTGAAAAAAATCATCCTCCATGGCTTGAGAACTGATTGTCCCATCGCAGCCTCAGAGGTGGAATATATCCAAGTCTATGAAACTGGGTCATCATCTATAGCAAATATTATCAGGGGGAAGCTCTGATCTTGATCCCGTATAACTGTTCGAAGCAATTGCTCCTGATTGAACCTGATCCAACTAGCAATAGAAAACACACGAACGATCTGAAATCTACAATGGTTGCTGCTACCCACAATCTCGTCAGTTTTTCTGAATTTTATCAATCCCGGAAGACGATCAAATCTTCGTATTGAAGAATTATCCCGGAGAGAAGAGAAGATGAGTATCACATCTCCATCGGATGAGTGAGGCTGAGTTCCAGGAAAAACTATTCTCATCATGCTTTCCATCAGGAATGCCATGAGGGAAGTTATCATTCAAGTTATCTCCTCGTACATTTTTTTCCCTTCTGACCAACAAACTTCTTCTCACCTTTTGTTCATCAAGTCAAACTGAGGATCAGCCATGTGCTCCAGTATCAAACTTATTTTATCGAACGAAAGAATAGTCACCATTTCGGCCCTAGCTTGGAAAGATTTGAGACCCATCCTATCTTATTTATTCTTTGATAAAAAACGTGATTATACCATTCTCAACTCTCTGAGCCTTCTCGTTCTTGAGATACGAGTGCCAACGTTTTTGAGCTTGATTAGGCCAGGAAAGGTCTCGAACTCACCTGATTTCGATTGAACTTACTTTTTCTGGAAGCCTACATTGAATCAGATTTTTTGATAACAAGAATGATAAGATAAAATCATGATTAGATAACAGAATTGAGGAAAACTACTTTTTCTCCTATAACCGATCATATCTCCACAAATCGCTCTTACCCCATGACCAAACTGATGGCATAATTAGTCAATCTTATGATGAAGATTTTCAAGGAGTTTCAGGATTTTAGAATAGATCTTTTTTTGGCTATTCTGAAAAACGTTCTCTTATCTCGATGGTCAACAAAATGCTCTGACCACAGAATGGAATTCACATCACAGCTTGTTTGGATGATGATGAGCATTCTGAGAAAGTTCCAAGGTGCTAACCAGTATCATTTTTGAGATATGAGCAATTCATCTCCAAAAATCATTGTTCGGAGCTATACCTAGGATGCTAGAGAGGACATCGTATTACCAAACTGAGTATCAATCAAGTCCATTAAAGATGAGGGTAGACTAAAAAACAGTCCTATGAGCTCGAGCACTGCAGATAAGAAAGAGATCAGCACTCTCCTTCGAGGAGCTCTCATTCTCCAGCTCTCGGCAAGGTTTTCCACGAAGCAATGTGTAAATACTCATTCCATGGTATGATAAGAGTAGAAATCATGATGAATCGAATGTTGAGTGGAGAAAAGTGAGCAAAAATACTTCTTATGGAGCCCCATCTTGGATACCATGGTATAGCTCCGAACAATGGTCTTCGGAGATAGATTGCTCATATCTCAGAAATGATACCAGTTAAAACCTCGGAACTTTCTCAAACTGTTCATCATTATTCGAACGAGCTGTGATGGGAATTCCATCTTGTGGTCAGAGCATTTTGCTGACCATCGAGATAAGAGAACGTTTTTCAGTATAACAAAGAAAAGATCCAATTTAAAAGCCTGAAACTCCTTGACAATCTTCATCATAAGATTATCTTATTATGCTATCAGTTCGGTCATGGGGTAAGAGCGATTTGTGGAGATATGATCGGTTATGGGAGAAAATGTGGTTTTCCTCCATCCCTTTATCTAATCATGATTTTATCTTATCATTCTTGTTATATAACAATCTGATTTAATGTAGGCTTTCAGAAAAACTATGTCCGATCAAAATCGGGTGAGATTGAGACATTTTGTGGCCGAATAAAGCTCCAGGGCGTTAGCACTCATATCTCAAGAACGAAAAGTCTCAGAGAGTGGGAGATGGCATAATCATGTTCTTCATCAAAGAATAGATGGGATGGGATGGGTCTCAATTCTTTTCGAGCTAGGGCCGAAAATGGCCATTCTTGGTGATTGTTCTCTTCTTCTAATAAATAGGTTGCTGTTTCTAGTCTACTGAACTTGCTGGTAAGAATGGTGTCTCCTGAGATGGCTTAGGTCCCACATTTGAGGAAGCAAGATGAGGACCATTGGAAAACTGGCTCAACATAAGCTCAGCTATATCATATCATGGTTTCTTGTTCTAGCTCAGAAGTCCCGAGGTACAGTTGATATATGGGTAGATGTGAGAAATTTGTATACAGAATTGTTTCGTTAGTCGAGGAGGGGGTGAGATCTCTGAGAGTATTCTACTGGAAGAAATCAAAACTTATGGATGAACTTTTCTTTCCCGTTGAGAAGTTTAGTTTGAACTTTCTTCATTTTTCTTCAACCATCGAATATTGGAAAGATCATAAGCTGCTATAGTTTGAGAAACTTCTTTCTCTATTCGATGTATATTTTCTGCGCTGAGCTACTTTGCTCATTAATTGTCAAGAAAGCTATGTTCGAAACCAGCATGGGAAGAAAATGATGAGGGCAAGTCGAATTAGTCGGTAGGTAAGCCTAGAAATTCGGGAAGAGACTCATACATACATTGTTATGATGATCCCTGAACAGTTATAGTAATTGGGTCAATGAGATTGTAGAGAAGAGAATGCGATATGTTGACTATGTATCAGATCATCCTCTTCTCCATTGTGAGGCGGGTGAGCTCACTCGTACTACATCCTTAATTATAAGGATAGAAAGAAGATCTGTCACCCGAGAATGAGAATAAATAGTCATGTATCAGGAAGAACATGCCCATCTCAATTGAAATGTGGCAGATCTTCAAAAATATTGTTTGCGCTTGTTGCGAAGAAGAGGCACCAAAGAGCATCTGTGGCTCGAATGATACTAGAAGAAATGCCACTCCGGAGTCTGAACGGAGTGAAGAAAACTTCTACAGACAGGCTGAATCTCGGACAAGGCATATTGTAGAAGAATCCAATCGATTCCTTTCCTTGCAAAACCTAACCTAACCTAACCTAGCATAATATCAGAGGGCATGGGCTCCGACCCATAGTCACAAATCAACCTAACTTAATGCTTGGTGGCACAGGCCTTGAATAAAAATAGGCTCCGACCCCTAGTCACGACTGAACCTAGCCAATGCTTGATGCCACAGGCCTTTAAGGGGCATATGTTCCGACCCCAGGTCACAAATCGATCTTCGAAACCCTTTGGGACCATCATAGTACATGGAAAATAGTACATGGTTTCAGAATGAAAAACGTCACTGAAGAGTATGCTCGAGATATATTCGATCATTCCTTGGAGAGAATTTTTCACAAAAAACAAAGTTTGGATGATAGCATCATCTATGATGAGTCTACGAGCCGAGTTTTGCAACTCAAATATTTCATAATGGAACTTTGGAAATTATTCTCCATTCATTGGAACCCCTTCAATGAAGTGCTATCTAGTTAACAAAGCTTATTTGTACAAAATCTATCACTGATTTGTGTAGTCAAAACAATTCCAATTCTATGTCAGCCCGATCCCCTAGACTTAACATAGGTGGTTCTAAAAAAATTTTATTTCGAATACTTATGAGACCATCATAGTATATATTCTCATGCAGGAAAGTGTAGATACAAAGTGTTTCCATGGTGTATGTCACTTTACCCCGAAGAAAATTTTGCCTCTAAAGCAAATAGCATCACTTATGTTAAGTCTATGAGGTGGAATCCTGCAACTCTTATATTTCTTGGTGGAATTTGGCCAACTTATCATTCTTTATACTTTGCATTATCATGTATTATCTAATTAAAATGAATTCGATGGTCAAAATTGAATATTCTTGGATTTTGGTCAAGATCAGTTTGCGTCAGCACCATCTAACTGACTTAGCATTGCCATAGACTTAACATAGTAGGTGCTAACGAATCTTATCTTGCTTATATCTGAAAAATGGTGCCAGATAGACCCAAGTTGAAGGGAAACCATGCAAAAGTTTATGAAGAAATCCATCGATTGATGCAAAAAAAATTTTTTGGAGAATCCCAATTTTTTGCCAGGAGACACAACTTCATGTATCAAGGAATACATACGCAAAGTTTCATCATTCTAGTGCAAGAGATTCAGAAGATACAGCAAGTGCAAGATGTCGAAAATTGGGCACCTGAGTCTTCACTAAGTTCAGACAACTAAGTTCAGACAACGAATATATTTGATAAAATTGTTAAATGAAGGAAAAATGCTTGTGCTGATAAATAAATCTCTTGAGCTTACAATTTTCTAAACGAAAAGTATACTTTGATTCAGAAAATTGATGGAGAGAATGATGAATATTCATGATCGACTTTGTACGTCTGAGCATATACATGAATAGTAAACTCATTTGCTTTCAGATTATACGGTTTATTCGTATTCATTATAATCAGAAATAACAATAAGGTTCATGCCTACTAACAAGGGGAACGAGATCAGCAGGAATCGAAAATTCGCGGGGAATTAACTCGAAAAAATTTAAATTCGAATAATTTTAAACTGAGTGAGCCAAATGAACATCGATGCAAATAGTAATAGATCTGATTTGAACTGATCTGATCCAATTCCATACCAAATCCACTCTCTTTCCAAATCATCATGTTTGACCAGTTTTTAGTCAGCTCATGATAAGAATTATTATTCAAGTTAGTTTGTTTGTACCAATCTCACTGTAAACGGCTGTAGATAAGGACATTGATCATTCTCAGTCGATGAACATTTACTTTGGATTTCTTATTTGAAGTTCATTTATTTTCAATAAATGACTATGGTATTCTGCCTGAGCTTTCATCCAATCCATCATCCATCCCAATCACCAACTGTGATTCCTCAGAGATGGAAGATACTCAGTTCTGCTTTGCCAAAGATGACGATACTCGATCTCCACTTTTCCATTCTATTTTGTTCATTTTTTCCTAGCATTATCGTGTGAGCACCAACGCTCAAATGTTTCGGAATGAAATTGCTCCTAATCTATCTGTTTCTATTCTTCTTCAATCATCAAAGGACTGAGAATTTGCCCTAGTAATGGAATAGAGCTGGAACTGATTCTTTCCAATACCTTAATAATTGCCATTGTATTTTCTACCTTGAACCTAATTGTTCCGAAAGATTCACTAAACCCTAAAGTTCATGACCTCAATTGTTGATCGTTCTGATGGAGTCAGTATTTGAGATTGATCGAATCTGTTTGGTCAAGTGGTTTTCNATGATCAATTCGTACAACAAGAACACTTGGTTGCACTCAACCTCACCAATATGTTTACGATATTGGAGAAAAAAATATCATGAGGCTGTCCAGTTTCCATGCAAGATTCTCAGCACCATGAAGATTAAGTGCATCTAATATGGAGATTTGAAAGTTTCTTCGGGCCGAAATTTCATGAGCTAACGCTAGCAGATGAGTTGACATCCCATAATAATTTTGATCGACACTGGTAGAGGCTCCGCACTTCTTCAACAGTGGAATATTGCTAGCGAGATTGGAAATGATAGACATCTCAAGGATGTCTGGGAGGCTCGATGATCTAACTGATTAGAAAAATAATCTCATCCAATGCTGTAAGATCACAACAGATTATTGAAATATATTTTGAAGAGTGACTTCAATCTTTCTGAAGAAAATAAGCACTTGGATCCAATCGTCTCTAACCAGACTTCAAATTGTTATCCGAACAATATAAGGGCACGGATTCTATCTTCACATTGAGCTTAGGTATGCTTAGAACTGATAATAGAAAAATGGACAAGCTCTCTCCATCCCCTTTGACATTCGGAGTGACCATGTATGAAGTTACTTGAATTCAAATGATAGAATTACTAATGACCAAGATTCGAAAGCTTGATGGAGATTAGCTCGAAAAAAATTCAAATTAAAATGATCTTCAACTAGGTAATCCAAATGGACATCATTGAAAGCAATAATGGATATGATTGATGGGTCTCAAAATAAAGTGTAGCCCATGAAATGTAAATAATTGTCGGAACGGAGTGGAGACACCCCTGGAGACAAATGTTTCGAGTTTGCGTTCACTATTCTGAAAAAATATCCAAATGATCGGTATGAAAGAATAGTAGTCAAAACGGCTCTAGCTCGGATTTTTATATAACCTACTTTTCCTTATTTATTTTTTGATAAGAAACACAATGGTGCTTCTTTCAGCTCTGTAAAAAGTTTTGTTCTTGAGATATCAGTGCTGACGTTCTGAAGCTTGATTTGGCCAGAAAAAATCTCAAACTCATCAAATCAACTCGAGACTTAGTTTTTCTGGAAGTAGATGCTTTGATCAACTCGTTGATGTTAATGATAATAGGATAAAATCCTGAATCAATTGAAAAATCCAGGAAAATCGTATTTTCGCTCAAAATGTCATATCTCTCAAAAAAGCTCTGAACACAT
>QZCP01000355.1:0-25808 GCA_003956705.1 Brevipalpus yothersi
CTCTCTCTCTCTCTCTCTCTCTCTCTCTCTCTCTCTCTCTCTCTCTCTCTCTCTCTCTCTCTCTCTCTCTCTCTCTCTCTCTCTCCTTTCTCTATGTTGCCGGGATTCATTATTAGTCTGAATAAAGGACTACTGTAGATGTGTGTGTGTGAGTCATACATCTGAAATAGTGTGGATCGATTTAAATTGATAACACTTGGACAGTGAAGGAAGTGTGGCCTAACTTATATTATTGGAATATTTTAGCATTTTATCATGTATTTTTTAAGAATCTATTTACAATCATGTCAGGTAAGTGATAAGATTGAAGAGTGAAGAGAAATAGAGTTGATTGAGTGTGCAAGAAAGAGAGAGAGAGGAAGAGAGAGGAAGAGAGTTTATCAGCTCTTCAAAACGAACCCATCTTCTATCTTCTTCTTCTTCATCATCTTCTTCTTCCTTTTTGCTCTCTACTATCGGCTCCATTCAATCAGTTTAAGATCTTCCATTTTCTGTCAACATCATGCTTTGCTTTTTCTCTCATCTCTCCAGACTGATGTATATGTATGTGTGTGTGTTCCAAGACGATGATGATGGTGTTTACGCTATACATTCATGGTGACTGGAATTTATATTGATGATGGGAAAGTTGGTCTGAGAAAAGTTCGGTGGGAAAGAGAAAGAGAGAAAATAATCTCTAGCTCATATTCATTTGAAAGAAGATTTTGGTAAAGAATATCTGTGATCAATGCTCTGGGAAAATGCTGTGGTTCACTACCGATTGTTGGGGTGTGTAATAGCCACCTTACTTGGGCCTAACCTTTAATAGTGAGTATCATTTTGTTATTTTGAACGATTTCTGTTTCTTTTTTGCTTTAAATTCGGAGAAAAGAATGAATGAATGTTTCCATTCATTTCATCCAAAATACTATGCATTGCACATCTTCATCGTTTGATTGTGTGTGTATCTAACTGTATGGTGGGAAAACATGCACAAGGTGGTGTTTGATCGTGATTAAGTTCAATCAATTCCATCACAATAGGGCGAAAAAGAGAGGAAAGAGAATGTTCAAGTTGGCCACACCATAAATGATCACAAGCAGACATTAATCGGATATGATTTATTAGATAAATTTCTCACACCGTCTACATCCATAACGCATCACATCTCTCTCTCTCTTTTTCCTTGATTTCCTACTGATTCAAAGTTCGGTGAACTGGATTATAATATAATATTATATGTGTTCCATCTCTCTCGATGGGCTTATTTCAACCTCCTACTCGATGAGACACAAGCAAGCCGCCAGTATCAGATGGGTTGTGTATGAAAAAAATAGCTTTCGCTCTCATTTTTCCCCTCTCTCACACTATTCTCAATATCTTAGCAGCTTACCAGCTTTTGATCATGATAATCTTGGCCATCTTCATTTTGCTTCTTCTATCTTTTATTCACTCCAATACACACTCACCAAAACCCGATATATGAAGCTGATTTCAAATTTCCTCATCTTATCTCCTTCTCTCTCTCTCTTTCATTCGATACATTTCAAAAAGCAACTCAATTTCATGACTCAAATCCAATTTCTCGTTCTCTCTCTCTCAATTGCAATCTGATTTAGCCTTTTCTTTAACTTTGATACACCTTTTCTTTTTCTCACCAAATTTTTATCCACCTTCGAGAGAGAGAGAGAGAGAGAGAAAAAACTTAAGAAGGAATTTACAACAAATTGCTACATAACAGTTGTATTAACATCGCCAAACCTTAGCTGAACACTTGAGAAAATGAGTGGGCTTCATTGGGATTCCATTCATGGTATAATCTTATTCCAGCCTCTTTCATTTTCACCATCCTCTCTCTCTTTACCAGTCCAGAATTTTTCAGAGTTCTGTTGTGTATGTGAGTGAGTGAGTGTATGTGTGTGTGTGTACTGATAAACCACGTTAACCATTAAATTTGGAATATATTCGAGGGACCACGAATGACATCATTTCCAGCTTGATCACTCACACCACCACTCATAGTTGCTTCACCAAGCAGGCATCGTTTTCATAAAACATCAACTGCCATACACCACCGTTGATCATCATCCTCATACACTCTCTCTCTTTCTCTCCAGTACATCAACCACCAAATTAATACAAAAATTAAGATGATAATTGATAACCTTATTTTTTTGTCTCACCATTTACCATCCTCTCACACCATAATCGTCTAGTGAACGTTGGGCGTTTATCGATGGATAACGGCAACTCTAATCGTCATCAAGCCAATATACTGCGCCAACGCGATCATCATCAATACAGCGAGCAGCAAGTATCACGGCAACAAGAAGAGGACATTTCTTTACCTTCTCAACAACTGTGTACTGATCATCATCACCAACACCATCATCACCATTCTAATCTACATCATAGCCCAACGGATACAGATCGCCATACCACATTCTCACCGATAGCCAAGAGTGGTAACAACAACAGCAACAACAACAAATCACCTTTGAGAGCTCGTGAAAATGTGATCATTAACAGTTGTGAATCAAGTAGTAAACTTTTGTTGACATCTGAATACGATAAAAGTGAACCGGTATCGGTTGATGGTATATCTGGTCTACAAGAAAGTGGTGGTGATCTCCATTGGTTTACAGAGGATAGTTTTAAGGGTGATACATCAACAACATCGGGTACTCTGGACATTCCAAGTCAATCAACATTATCAACAAATTCTATTGGATATGGTGCAATAGCTCGTGATCGGGACGCTAATTTAGCTCAAATAGATATGGAAACATTCCGCACAGAGGACATAAACAACTTGTACACACTGTCATCTGATCATGACCAATCTAGACACTTGTCCTATGGACACAAAAGTAGTGATTACAATGGTTCATTGGTGGATGAGATGACATCAGAGGATCATTATATTAATTTACATTCACGAGAAATGATGACCAATGATAGTGATTGCTCAACACTGGAATCATCTCTAGATGGTGCATCTAACTGTTTTTCTCATGGACCTGGTATCAACTCAGATCATACTGGCACCAGATCACCACTTGAAAGAAGTACCATGTCAATAGAAGCCAAAATGGACATTTCAGGTGTGTCTGCTGATAGTTTAGATTTAAGTAGCGCTGAAAGTACTCAACAAATTGTTCTTCGATGTCGAGAGCAAGACAAGACTAGATATAAAATTGCTTTCGAAGAGAGTATTTCATCCGTTAAGTCAGAGTATCTTGTGACTGGTAAAGGTAATCGAAACGATCAGACTCATCATCAACAATACTCAAATCATGTCAATCCAGGCATGTTTCGACCAACTGAGCATAGAAGGAAGCCCCATCGAAAGTCTAATGATGTGATGGTTAGATCAGAGTACACATATGCAGCTGGTGATCATGCTGCTAAAAGAGTATCGAAACACCGGACACAGGGTAACACTATTCACAATGAAAAAGGATCTTCTCGTCAAATAGCTAAACAAAGCCAAAGTTTACCCGATATTGTGCATACTGATGCGGCCATGTTTCAGCCTGATTCATCTTTTGCTCCTTTGGGACGTTATCTTCCATTGTATGACATTCATAACAATACTTTAACCAACACGAGCTCATCGAATAGTGAAACGAGCCCTCCGCGTTCTCTCATACGTTTGTTTATCCAAAATCGTCGATCTCCTTCATCCTGTAGTCCCATAAGCTCATGTACTAGTTTCGATGATAATCTGAATGATTCTTCCGATTCCAACACCTACTCTGCAGCCTCAACCAAAGCACCCAAGTTTTTCGTGAATCCCTCTTATTTTCAAAGAAAAGCTCGTAATAATCAATCCTCATCCAACAACCCCAATAGTCCACGCACTGCGACTAATTCGAGAGGGCAATCTTCGAATGTAGCCGAATATTTTGAGGATAGTCTGGTTGTTTCGGATGAGAATGCTAGCTTACTACCTCGAGGCTATGGAGATAGAAAAAATCAAACCAGCCCTATTCGAGAAGAAAGTGAACTTGCCGATCCATCTTCTCATTGTGATGAAAGAGCTTTTCGCCGGGAAATAGGTACCGAAACTGAAGATGGAACTCCGTGTTGGCCTGAGAGGAATATATTTCCCGTTGGAGTAGTGACCAGAAACAGTGGGACTGATGCTTTCACACCCGCTCGAAGAAGTGTCAGCGTCGATCGTTTCGTTAATCCCTCATTTGGAAATATTTCCCATCGACGTAACACGGTTGTTGATGTTGGCTCAAGCAATCTGAATAAACTTCGTTTCGGACGTGATTTTGGTTCCCTTTCCAGTGGTTACCATAGTAGTCGTCAATGTTTGAATGAATCTCATCGAAATCATACTCAAGAGAACATCTCTCGGAAGTACATCCATAATATTATGGTTGTTAAACAAAAAACAGCCTCCACTCAAGTTCCTGTAACCGTTCAAGATAAACAAGTTCAAGCCTCATTATCTTTCAATGAGGGCCATAAAGGTTTTATTTTGAGAGATCATTCTTCCTCATTCAATAATATTCCTGCTTCACATTACAATAACGCCTACACCACCACCGTCAACTATGCCAACCTTCCTTACAATATAGATCGTCGAAATTCTGAATGCAATTGGAATCGATTCACGGAGCCGGATGGTGCCTCTAGCACTGCCACAACCACTCCAAGTCAGCCAAAGAAACCGTTGTATGTGTGTTATCCAAATTATTCCTTACCGGATCTTAATTTTCTCAAGAATATATCCACCGCAAATACACCGGGTGAGGATGGGGCAACTGCCATCCACTTGTCTCCCACCAAACTGGATCTACCCTGCCAGACTACGCCCGGAATATTAAGGCGCAACAATCGTAAAGGAATTCGGCCCAAATCGTGCACTGATTATGAAAATATGATTGCTAATCGTAATTTCAATCACATAAAGGATTGGGATTCACTTAAAGTTTTGCTACCTAACGAATTGAGATCACTATTGGCACGGCTTGGGGGTGAAAACATTTCGAAAGAAAAACAAAGTCAAGTTAAGAACGATATCGGCAACATCAGTGATGCAAATAAGGCAGCTAAAATGCCGGTCAACAGGATTGTCCCAGACAACGTTGACCATCAGATTCCTAGTCAAAAGCCAGGAGATGAAATTTTTCTACGGCGTGGTTTGAGAGGTATTCGAAGGGCCAATTCATCGGAGAATCCAGCTAGTCGACGGAGAGTAAGCTGTCCTTGCGTTCGTAATAAGCGGCTCTCTTTGCAGGAGCCACTTCCTGAAAACCCATCAAATGGCTATCATGGTAATACTTGTCCTGACCGGAGTTGTGTTCATTTTCGAAGCGATTACCCTGCTCACGGCAATTGTTCAATGACTCGAAGTGCAACCATGCCTTCATGTATGTGCCATGCTCATCAATTATGTCATCAGCCTACGTGCTGTTGTGATGAGCGTAAAGCCCATCACACATTAACGCCTTGTTGTCAAGGAAAGAATGCACTACAAGACATATTGAGCATGGATCCATCCGAAGATAGATTGTGTAACCTATTATCAAGAAAGATATCTCTTCGAGACTTTACAAATTTGATCAATGGGGGTCAGCCATCCTATCGAGCAAGTCGTCTTTCGTCACCATCTAATCCTTATGCACCAATTAAAGAACAGGCGGAAGAAAGTGAATCATTCCTTCAGGCTGACGCTGACAATGAAATCAAGCGTTCGTCTCAAAATTTTCATGCCCTGAAGAATCATTGGGAGCAAGCGAGCTCACCCACTCCTTTTAAGACTCCCAAACAAAGTCATGATAGTGAAAGGAACTCATCCTCCAAAGTATCGGAAGCCCAGTCATCACGAACACCGGTGAAAGCCTCAGTAAAGCAACCACTAGCCAACATACGATCGGCCAGTCTGCCAGTGCCCGCAAAGCGGCCAACATCTCTTGGTACGAATGGAAATTTTCGTTCAATGATACCGATCGCCAAAGGAAGTAAAATATCACCTTCTGGTGCAAAAATAATCTCTCCAGCGAGAAGCTCTGCTGGGCCTTCTCCAACCTCTTCCAAGAGACCCTAGAGACTCAATTACTCACCTCAAGAATCACTCTCATCTAATTATTCCTTCACATCAAATCATCGATAGGCCTCTCATCCTTTTCAGTCTCTTCTATCAAATAGAAGGAAGCATCTGAAATGAGTTCGAGAGCCAACGGATTCAGTTGCCATATTTGCTGTCTTTATTCTAATTTATCAGAATAATCTCATCTTCACTCCATCATGCTAATTCATCGAGCTCTTCAACAGTAATTGAAAGTCAGATTACTTTGTGATTCAAGAAGATTTCTTTTTCTCGCCATTTATTCGTGTCAACACATCATCGCTATCCTCGAAAATTATTGTGCAATTGAAAATCAAAATGTCTCACGCTCTTAGCCCCGCTTGAAATGCCATAATGCCTCCTTTGTAGCAGTTTGCTCCCATTTCTCAATGTTCTCTATCCTTTTCTCAAATTTTTCAGATAAAATAATTCTATCATCTTTTTGTCTTTCTGAAAATGAGAATCGAAGCAAGTGGACCACTCGACAGCGATGAGAAGTTCTAGATTCACTGTAGCTTTTGATTCTTTTCTTTCATGTCTCTATATCCTTCCTCAATCTGAATTCTTTGCTTTTGCTCCCCTCTAGTCATATTTTTGTATGGACGAGGCGTTCTGCTCGGTGAGACGAGCGTTCATTTGAAATATCATCTACCAAGTGGTTAATTGAAGAAATATTATTGATTAAAGAGGAATAAAATTTTTCGTCTTTTTTCCCAAGAACTCGTCACCTTTATTTGTATTAACTAGCTCGTATGGTACCCATGACACAGGCTTCTCCACCCAGAGAAACCTTTAGAATTTTGTTCAAGTCCACTCACGGAAACATTCGACATTACCGTTACCGAAGTCAATAGAGACCAGATTTTGATTGAAACCTAATGGGATCATATACATACACATAATTGTTCTCAGATGGTTTTATTGAAAAAATGCCACATTTTACAAAGCTTATGAAGAATGAAAATCGATCGGAATTATTTCTGTTAGCTTTATTCGAATCGTGATTTGAGATGAAGAAGAGAGAGAAAGTGATGTTGAATGAGCTGTGTATATCTCTCAGAGAGTTTCTTCATGAAATATCCTGTAACAATACAGGCGAGTAACCTGTAATCCGTTTATTTAGATTTGCTGTATTCAGAGACGAGCATTGAAAAGCGTACGAATCAGATTTATTTTAGTTAGTCTCTGAATATAATCGATTCCAGGAAGAAAATACTCCTGCACTTTTCAAATTTCCTTCTGGTTTCTCTTCTTCTTCCAAGCTTTTCGCAATTTTTTCTCCGGCCGAATTTTTTTTCGATCTGATATAGCTCAGAAGACCATTGTCGTCAAGCTTTTGGAAGGGATCTGGGAAGCAGCAACGGACTTTCAAATATTTTCCACAATCTTTGATATCCAGAGGCACATAACTCTTAACTTCATCACAAATACGTTTCAAGCCTGTCTCAGCAAACGATTGGGCCATTGGAAGTGTATCTTTGACAGCCGCTTCGCCTCGAAGGATCCACCAACCATCCATAGTTTTGAGAAGATCATCAATTTTCTCTATTCTTACCATTTTCAATCCATCTAAAGAGAAAACGTCCTTTTCCATATCAACCCGATCTCGTAAGGACCAAAGGTGACGAATAAGACGTACAGATCGCGCATAAATTGATTCTCCCCACTCAGCATCATCATTGAATCGAGTTGTTCTATAAAAATCTATTTATTGATAAAAGAAAGGAGAAACGGTTACCTCTGCTTAAGAGAACGTTGTTGATCGATAATGCTTCCATCATATACAGCATTTATTTGCAATTAAGTTGGGATTCAATTAGAAATTAAAAACTTACGAATATATGAAGCTGATGCTATCCCAACCAACAGTCCTAAAGTGCACAGGACCAATGAAAAATTCATCACGATAGGAAAAAGAAATCCCAAGATTAGCTTTTCCCAAAAAATATTGCAATTCTAGACTAGGATTGACTTCTTCTGAAGACTATTTACTCTTTTGTGAAGATAATGAAGTTCTCTATTCTTTATAATGGAGTAGCCACCGGAAGTTCATCTCTCTCTCTCTCTCTCTCTCTCTCTCTCTCTCTCTCTCTCTCTCTCTTTCTTTATTTCTTTCTTTCTCTCTCTCCTTCTCCTCTGATTGATGACGTTCTGCTTTCTTTCATTCTCGTGATACTTTGGTCTGTGCAAAATTTTGCGTCATATACGTTTCGTTCGCAGAAGATAGATAAATTTTTCTCTCTTTTCTCTATAGAAAATTGTCGCCTTATCACATTAACCTTGAAACTCTCTTGATTTTGCAAAATAATTCAATTTTTTATCGTTTGAATACGAGTTCTATGCAATTTCAAAAGAGACTGCCTGCTTTGAGTGTGAACTGAAGAACCCTCATTGAGTCGAAAGAAGATACAAATTGCAAAATCCACTGAAAAAGATTTCAAAGATTTTCAAATCAAATCATGAATCTCTCAATTCAAATGAATTCGGACCTCATATAACTGTTTATCTTGACACTGGTCGAATTTATGTACCGATTATTTACACTGACAAGTTCTTTTGCTAATTATTAAATGGACGCTGATGAAATGAATTATTGAAATGATCAGAGTTTGTATAGATTCATGATCCCTAGGTGACATTGAGATTGACCAACATAATGTAATTAAACTCATTGGTAACACAATGGCTCATAGCAGTTTCTTTGATTTTGTTTTTTACTGCTCTTGATGTGTTTCTTGTTATTTTCTCTGAAAGTTCAATGATGAACTTTTCATCGTTACATTTGAATTTTAATCTATCCACTATGCTCTCTAATGTCGAAAAATGAAAATATGAACCCAATAGTAATTCTAATAAGAATGGCGATCTCACTCATTGTCTCTCTCTTCTTCGAGCCCAACTTAATCTATTTTCCGTCATATGATTCATTTTCTCACACACTCAGAGATTGAGTGCAGATCATGAGCTGGAAAAAATTTCCATTCAATTCTGGCAAAAAATTCAGAATGAGCTATCCTACGGTTATCAGGAGAGGTGTTAATATGGAGAATAGTATTCATTCATGGCAACGCTAAAAGCATGAATCTACGTGTTTTATGTAGTGTTTTATTGGCTTTTGAATAAGATCAATAGATCACTCAAATTGTGAACGAACAACTTCATTGCTGTCTAACAAGTAAGTTACGTATTGAATTAATCGTGGTATTGTTACTCATCAGAGCAATTCTGAAACCACCCCCATCATTCTGGGTAATGGTGAGTTTCACTTAATTTGCTCAAAATTAGCTGAGAGGTAATCTTTTCCGTTTCTTTCATGCAAAACCATCAGATTGATGACATATTTTTTCTTGAAAAGAAAGCTTTACAACAAATGATGCTTAAAAAGATTGAAAGATTTGAATCTTGTACCAATATGAATACAGCAATCTTCTACAACCTCGATTGGCTATCATGATCGTCGTTTGAATGAATTTTCAAAGACCCGATACCAGTTAATCTGATGGTGCGAAAATCGTGAAAAGACTAAAGTGTTCCGCCGATAGAGTGAATGAAGACTATTTGAATAAATTTTTCACAAGAATGATGATGTTCCCAAAAAGAAAAAATCATTCCACAAGATTTTGAGTGTTTTAATGAATCGTATTTGAGTGAGAAAACGACAGACAAAATTTTGAATGTGAATCAATTAGTCACTTGCAACCATTTTCCGTTGTGTGTGCATCTTGTGTATCAACACCTTGAACTGGATAATCAAATGGCAAGTGAATGGACACAAATATTGATGGGAAGTCAAGCGAAGTTTACTTAATTCTACTGTTATCAAATTGATTGCAAAACTTGCTTAATTCTCTCGACTCAACTCGACAGCAAAAAAAAGTCTCATTCAGACCATTGATTCTCATTGATAAAAGTATGGTCCCGCTTTGAATGTTTCCTGTCAAGATTTTCAACTTATTACTGAATTAGAAAAGTACGAAAAAAACTTTTTACATCGATTCAATTTTCTCTCTCTCTCTCTCTCTCTCTCTCTCTCTCTCTCTCTCTCTCTCTCTCTCTCTCTCTCTCTCTCTCTCGCCCATTCATGATATCGAAGCGTGCAAAAACGGTTTTACACACTAACTTCATCGATTGATCCATACATAACGAATGGTGAAGTTGGTATTCATACAGTGACGACAGTAACTTTGGCAAAATTTTTGTTCTCATAAGATGTGTACTTAATTTTCGTAATGCATAAAAAGTGCTTGATCATTTTATCAACGATTATTATGATGATGTCAAAGTTTCAAGGGGGATGAGAAAGTTGTCTTCTCTATTTTTAACTGAAACATGTACAAACTTTCTCAATTTCAATGCCCAATGGTGACTCTTATCGTTATCAGTGGACAAAAAGTGATTACCAATGTTGTGATCGATTTTTTGATTGTGATAAACTTGACTTGACAGTCATTTACCATCAACCGCCATCCCATAACTCTTTGACTGACATTTTTTTCATCTCCATTGTTCATCATTAATTGTTTTATTTTTTTTCCTGTGATCACAATTAATTTATCATGTCATCTTGTCCGTCCAACAATCAATGGCGAGAAGCCTCTACATTAATTATTGTTACCCGGTCGTCGGAAGGCCAATTGAATGTCAAAAATCAGGACAATGTTGTGATAAGTGAATTTGATCCAATTGATGATGGTGACCTAAGTTCACAATTTCGGCGAAGATCCGATTATAGGATTCTCATGGTAAAAAGGAGTTATCTATCATCATTTATGGCCTCAGCATATGTATTCCCCGGTGGAGCCATCGAGAAATCTGATTTTTCACCAAAGTGGTGGCAAATTTTTGGTAAATTTGGTTTCGATAAACGTAAGTTGAACCACCAAATGAGTGCTCGCATTCCTGGTTCTCGGCCGCCAATTCTCGAGGATCCACTTATGGTGAGATCAATGAAAGAATCCAATCAATGGTCAAATGACCACTTAACTCCGGATATTGCCTTCAGAATCGCTGCCATCCGGGAAACATTCGAAGAGACCGGTAAGCTGTGTTTTGAATATGAATTATAGTGGTCATGACTAATTTTATACCAATTCATCCAGGTGTTGCACTCTTCATCAATTCTAATTGTAATCAAGAAAGGAGCGAGGATTGGAGCACATGGCGAAAAGCTATTCGAGATGGTACCACATCGTTTGTTGATTTTTGTAAAGAAACCAACCAATGTCCAGATATATGGTCACTATATGAATGGTGGAATTGGTTAACTCCCGTGTCAGTTGGTCATCGAAGATTTGATACAATGTTTTACGTTTGCTGTCTGGATAAGCAACCTGAAGTCATTCTTGACGATGTAGAAGTAACATCACTCGCGGTAAGAGATTATAATTTTACCTTTATCACTTGATTTCATGATCTTGTCCATGTTTACAGTGGTCATCGGCTGGTGAAATGATTCGTAAACACGCTGAGGAGGGAATTTTTCTAGCTCCACCACAAGTTTATGAGCTTTCGAGAATCGACAATCTTCCCGATTATCGAACTATTCGAACATTTGTAAGAGAACGAGAACGATATGGAGTCCAACAATGGATGCCAGTGATGGCCACATTTACCGATGGGATATGTTCATTACTACCTGGAGATGATCTTTATCCTGTGAATCCAGATCTGTTTGGAAACAATTCATTACCAAATTATCCCATATCAATGAATGAATCGAGATCGTTGTCGGTCAATTTGAATCGGATTGAGCTTCAAAATGCGGTCTTCACTTGTGTCTGTAATCAAAGACTCACGTGTGGTCACTTGTCACCCATTTCAGATTTAACCATTAAGCCTCTCCGATCAATGCTTTGATTATCTGTCATCCTTATTTCGTGAGAATCATCTCCAATTCGATCATCGGATATTATTTGTAAAGTTTTTGGTCGATTTAATTTGATTTTAACTTCATTCTCACAAATTCCTTGAAGCTTTTAGAGATCTTCTATTTTTTATGCAGCCAAAATTGATGCTGATTTAAAAACCAAATAAATGTTTTATTGAAAAAATCTAAGTTATATCTTATCTTATCATTGAATTGATTTCCATTCAAATCCATTACCTTCAAAGAAAATTCTTTCCTGTAAAATTCTCACATAAGTTCATCCATCTCGACAGAGGATTATAATTTTTTTCTCAAACGAATAATTCGAAATCAATCCGTCCGATGAAAGATAAAATGGTTTAACAATCATCGGAAATATATTTTCAATTTTTACGAAAACTTTTTCAAAACTTTAAAAGTTTTCGAAAGTTTCAACTTCTACCGATATTGACGCAACAGTCTGCGAGCCAATCAAGCAAAAATTAAACTCCATCTGTTAGTGTCAACATTCATTCCATTGATCAACAGCTTTCAAATAGAAACATAATTAAAATTTTTGATCTTAAATTGTCCCTTGATTGTCAATGTCATGATGAAATCCTCGTTGAAAAGGTTCACCTTGATGATGTGCCCAGTTCTGGCCACAGTGATTCCCCAAAAAATTGATCATCATTCTGAGTTGTCAACAAGTGAACTTGAAGCAACGAAGCCAAGGAGAGAGGATCATGTTGGACTCATGTTCCGTTTATGATCCATGATGAGTCAGTTTGAGAGATGATTTATTTAAATCTCACTCAGCTGGCCATAAAGGATCTTATCATCTTTTGAAGCTATTAGATTTCAGCAGTGGATGATCATCGTGAGGTAAAAATATGATCAGTATTCTTAATTTTACAATTCTAATTGCTAATCTAACGATTTGAAACGCTTTCTTTTGCTAGCTTTATCGTTGCAAGTGATTACTTGATCCTTAGCGCAGATTCAGTAATGGTTATGTCATCAAGGATTGTTGTTGTTCTTCTTGATGGATACATAAGATCATGATCGTCCGTTTCGATTGGACCAAAGTAACATGGAAAATCCGTTATTATGTCCAGACATTCTGCGAATAGTTTTCGATTTTCTAAATACTGAACAAGTTTATGAGTGTCGATTGGTTTGTCGAACTTGGTATAGCGAAGCGAATCGATGGCTCAAAGTTCCGAATTTCGACATCTATCATTACTCAGCAACCACAATAAGATCTTCGTAAGTAATTTCTCTTCTAATCAATTTTGAGCTCTGGATATAATACAGTTGTTTAGTTGGGAATTAATACAATAGCCCTCACTAATGAGATGAAGCCCTGCATGAGCTGTGGATGATATCTAATCAGTTATGACTATCGTTCTTATCCTGAGACAAACGACGACTGTATATTTTATCATTTTTCTGTTACAATGAGTGTTATTATCCGCTATTGTGGTAATAAATTGATTATAAAGTGTGTAATCGGAAAGCGGAGGGTAGGCCTCAGCTCTTATAAATTGAGATTCTGATCTTAACCCTTCTTTCAATTTCACTAGAGACGAAGTTAAACCATATGGAGCAATTGGTTATAGCACGGTTCTAGGTTATCTCAGTCTTCTCGAGCCTAACACGATGCCAAGAGATTACTACCATTACTCTGGATGGGATGAATTTTATTGTTTGCCAAAGTTTTCTGGACATGGTATCGATCTTGAACCTTGTACAATGATGGACATTGCAAAAGCTATCAAGTTTGCCCTGGAAGGAGGCATTAGATGGAATCCAGAATTTTCTCTCATCGTTCACTCAGGTCGGATTAGTTCCGAAGACTATCGTTTGTTTGAGAGTTTCACATCACTAATATCGTTAGAGACTCTTTTTCTTAGAGGTTTTCCTGAAGTGCCTTGGGAATCAAATGATCCAGTATTTTACGCATTCCACATCAAGCAATCAATGCCCGCACATAAGATCATGATAACTAATTGGTCAGATTCACTGAGCAGTAGACCGATTTTGGATGATCCAGAATTTCCTGTGAAAACTCTATTTTATTTTTGCCAAACCCAAGACAATCAAGTTGATCACGATTGCTACGAGGTTCGAAAGTTTGCTAAAGACAATCATTTGTCCGGCTCTGGTGCCTGTTTCAACTACGATCACCCTTGTTCAGTTGAACTTGTCCTAGCATCTAATGGAAAACATCAACACTCATCTAAGCTCATCAAATGCCTTACCGTTGCATTTGCTGGAAAAAGTGTCGAATCAGCTTCTATTAAGTTTTCTAATGAGACACAACAATCAGCGAGAGAAAAGCTTCTCAAATTGAGACGAAATTTGACATTTTCAGCTCATGATCGGCGGATTTTTGCCCTCTGGTTTGTCCATCATGGTATCGATAGATGGAATGAAGAATTCAGAGCTACCTATCACTACGAGATTTTCTACAATACAATCATGGAAATTTTTCCCAGGGTGACTATATTACCCATAATAGATAGATTTAATCATATCGGTCTAGAGGGTGACTCTGGTGTCGATCAGATGCTACACTTGATACGACTTTGACATGCGATCAATTATTCGTTAAATTATTAAAAATAATTTTGTAACTATGTCGTCCATTCCCTATCATTCTTCAAGTTTTTGCCCAAATATCTAAGATTTATCTATAACGATATTCAATAAAATGAGATGCGTAACTTATCTGACCCACTAACAATATCAAACTCTTCGCAATTTTATCCCAGACGCTAAAACTCAGTTAAAGAGAATAGGATTTATCTAAAATCAACCTCTCAAAGTAGGAAGTCTATTGTGCATTTGTTACCACTAGGATTGAATATTATTATTGACTGATCAAAAATAGATTCTTATGAAACGATTATTCCTTTCCAGAGCTATCTTCCAGGGAATTTTTCAAACAATTAAGAATAGCTTGATAATCTTTTGATATCGTTATCTTCAAAAACATGTTCAAAGCTCGAACGATCAGGAATCATAAAAAATAAAAATACTACAAAAAAGTGAGACTTCCTCGTGATAAAAGATGAGATAGTTTCTCATATAAAAGCATTTTTAGGATTCATCTCCAAAAATAATTATAGCTCTTTTCGAAATATAAACCGTAATTCTATTTTGATTCTTTTACTATTAACCTATAAGAGAAAATGTTTTCAATCATTTTGCTTCTCTTTTCGATATCGCTCTCGACTGCTGATGATCCGTGTCCAAAATTTACCCCACCAACTGGACCATTCAATCTTGAATTAGTAAGTTGTAGATTATGCAAATATGATCTCATCCTTCTTTTCAGTACCTAGGAGTTTGGTATGAAATGGCAAGAATTGAGACACCTTTTGAGCTTGGTATTGACTGTGCAAATGCGACTTACACACCGAAAGGAAAAGGTCGAATAGGAATTACAAATGCTGGAAAATATTTGAAGTAAGAGGATCTATTAGTTCAGAGGACTTGTGATGGGTTTTTCATGTCTATCTTGCAGTTTTGAACTAGAAATATTACCCTTTTTAAATACGATTTCAAACTGCTCCCTATACAATTTGATCTTTTTGTCTGTTCCAGGTCTGGTATGGTTGCCAGTGTAAGTGGAGAAGGTCGTCAAACAGAACAAGTGAATGTTTTGAAAGTTCGACTAATTGCCGGAGAACCTGAAGCAAACTATTGGATCGTTGAAACTGATTTCACAAGCTATGCTCTGGTTTGCAGTTGCACAACTTTACCAATAGGAACTTTCAGTAAGTTTTGATGGGATGAAAGTTTTCAAATGATTCTTATCGCTATTTAATTTATTTAGAGGGTGCATGGCTTCTCTCTCGCAATAAAACCATGGAAAAATCTCGCTACGATTATTTGGCTGCTAAATTGCCTGCCCTTGGAATAGATCCCAGCGACCTCCAAAAAACCGAGCAGCTTGCATGTTAGTGGAAACTTTGATAATTTTACTAACCATTCTCAGGCCAAGAACTATGTTCTCGAATGATTTTTCTACTTTATTAATATTCTAGAATTCTTGAAAATTCCTTAAGGATTTGGGGAGTAAACTTTGTAATGAGTTCTCACAAATCTAATTGGAATAAATTTATCCAAGACATGTAATAAACCTCTAATCCACAGTTCATTTAAAGAAAAAATTTCAATTACAATCTGATCGATGACTTGACTACATGTATTCGAATTTCTATCATCAATCTTCGGAGTATCAAGTGTCAAGTGTCAATACATCTGTCGCTTTTGACAATAGCTGGCTTTAATTATGTCCAAATTTCCAATTAGAACTTGAGTTCTCATACTTTTTTGTGGTTCTAAAGCATTGTTTTACCTGTTGATTGTCACCTGGACGAAATTTATCAGTGACCCCAAATTTGATTAATCATGGTAAATCCAGTTATTTCTCCACATTTCATCCAGAGGATATTCGATTTTCCAGTGATTTCCAGAAATCGATGAAGTGTTCGAGTGTCAATTGCCTTGTCGTATATGGCACGAGGAGGTTATACAGTGATGCAAAATGCAACCATGTTTTGACACCTACACTCAACGGGAAAGAAGAATTGAGTAAGAAACTTTCTGAGTCAAAAATTTGCTGTAAATGGAAAAAATTTTCCCGAACAGAATCAGATTCATTGATTGAATGTATTTGTTTTTTACAGAGAGTATCCCCAAGCTACGAAATTGACGCTTTGTGGCCATGTCTACCTCACTGCTATACCATACTCCTATCAGAACGCAACCAATCCGCATCGTAAAGATGAAGAGTACTGTCGCTTTCACAAATTTTCCGAACCATAAGTTTAGCCTGGAACTACAACAAAGTAAGATATCATAAAAGCTTTTCGATTCGTGCTTGAAGGAGGAGTGAGACCTAACCCTGAATTCCCTATCGTCTTCCATTCAGAAATTCATCAAATTCATTCAACCATTCATAAAATTGTTTTAGAAGTTTGTTAGAAATCTAAAATTTTGATTTTAGTCGGAGTTCCTCTCTACTTGCAAAAAGAATTCGATGATTAGAATCATGTTTTATCTCGATCATTCTGGTATAACTTTTATGCGCTCCATATCAAGCAAATTCATGATGTATCCCAAAGAAACTCAACTGAATTTTCCTGGAGTCATGCTAGACAAGTTTAATCACACGATTCAACCTCCTGAATTGTTCTGTCGAAAGAGAGAAGGTGATAAAATGTTCCATTCCTCTTGCTAGAGCTTTGCTGTGAAAAAAGTCTATTCTGCTTCTCTAAAACTCTACGATTATGGTCTAGACTCTATGAAAAAAAAACTCATCGGATTCAGGGAAAGTTTGAATTTTACCACAGATGATAAGTATGTTCTTGGATTCTGGTTCGTCAAGCTAGAAAAATCTCAAGACTTAGACGAAGGAGTAGAGTACCGTAACAGTCTCTCGAGAGAAATCTCAAAAACCTTGCCAATAGTAAATGTGATACCCATGATAAGTTTTTACAAATTTATTGGTTCCACTGATTCTCCAGCGAAACAAATCCTCCATTTGATGCAACTTTGATATGAAAAAAAATCTATCCTATCAATTTGACCACTTTGATGAACACACTGTCTAATAAATTAAAATAATCATCATGTCAATCAACCATTTAGCTACTTTGAATAGTACAGAGTGAGAGAGAATATTTCATACTACCATGAATCATTAATCATTAACCAGCCCCCTCGAATTATACTTTCCCCCCATCAATGACTAACAATGATGATGAGCATCATCTCAAACTTGTAAGAAGTTTCCTCATCACAATTCTCTTTCCATAGCTTTTAATGGCACTCGGATTTCGTCATCAACAATCAAAAAGTTGTAATCTTTCTCTTTTGGAATGGCAAATGAAACTCGGTAGCATTATGATTGTCCATGGGAAAGGTTGTCAAGACTCGCCCCTCTCTGCTGTGGGCGTTCATCAGCCCAAGTTAACAAGTGCGCTTGTGTTGCCATGACAGACAGAGCTTGATCAACAGAGTTGGTAAAGAGGTGTTCCATGAACTTGATTAGTGGTGAATGTTTTGCTTTGATTTGGTTAATTTAGTTTGTGTGTGTGTGTATGAATAATATTTAACCTTCAGTTTGCCTGTTTGTCTGTATGTGTGTTGCTCTGGAATTATGTATATGTAGAGAACAATCATAATGGATGATACTTCTGGCTATACTCGTGTGCCCGATAATGATGATGGAGAGGATGAAGATGATATCCAGCAAGATGTGTTCCCAACCACTGCTTGTATTGACGATTCTGATAGTGATGAACCATTGCTTGATGATCATGAACCTGATGCACCACCGAATCTCCATGACCGGTAAGTTTCTTGGGGAGGGCGAACATTATGATTATAATAATGAAAATCAGGGAATGTGTGTAATGTCTAATGATCCGCTCATTTTTTCCACATAGATATCATATGATTGAGGTGATTTCCGGCCTACTTGGTCTGGTAGCGGTAACCCCATGGAATGTATTCATTTGTGCTACTCAGGTGTGTTGTGTGACCTTTTCCGGTGATACTTGATATCCAGTGAAGAACTATTAACCATATTTTTCTTTCCCCAATGTTCTGATGAACAGTGTTGGAACTACAAATTTCGAGATGTGAATAACTCTACATCACACAACCAGACACCACTCCAGATATATTTCTTGAGTTATCTTTCGATGGCCAACAACACACCATACATCTTGATGGTACTAATCATGATGTTCTACGGTCACAAGTATGTCAATCATCCATCTCCTTTATGGATTGATCAATTATTATTATCATTATTCTCATTGGAATTATTTGTTTCCAGGATAACTGCCACCATAAGAAGTGTTCTCTCCATGTTATCACTTTTGCTTCTGATGATAGCATCCACTGTCTTGGTCAAAGTAGACACTGACACATGTAAGTTGATGCGATCGTGTTAAATTTCATTTGATTGATTTCCACATCACTCTCATCTTTCAGGGCAATATCAATTTTTGGTTATCATCTTAACAATCGTGGTATTACTCAGTCTTTGTTCTAGTGCACTGATGTCCAGCTTATCTGGTGTCATGTCCTCCTTTCCTCCTCGTATAATTCAAGCAATGGTATCTGGTCAAGCTGCTTCTGGCTTATTGACTGTTCTATTCCAAATACTTTCATTGCTTTCCCACTCTGATCCATTGACTTCAGCAATGTATTATTTCATTGCTTCAGACGTATTACTAGTGATAACGTTCATCGCTTATCTAATAGCGAGAAAAACAGTAAGTAAATATATATCTTATGAAAAAGTTAAACTTTCCGTTGTTGAGGACTTTTGTGGCAACCTGCTCTCGTTCAAGAGGCTTGTTGCATCAAAATTCATCTCATTCAGGGGAAAAATCTTCCCAATCTTGGATGAAGTTTATTATTTAGTCACAAAATAGAGAACTTTTATTGTTTACTGCTTCCAATTACTCTGACTAGTGAAAGGATTTCATAGGTCATATTACTGGATCTTTATGCGTAGTCACTCTTCAGCTGACTTACTTTTTCCTGTCGAAGTTTTGCTTGTTCACTTTGTTAGTCACGTTCACTTCTCATTCTTCTGGATATCGGTCTTCTCCTAGTATCAAATTTTTTTTTAAAAATCTTTTGCATCTCAAAGACTCGCACACAAAATATTAACCAAAATGTTCTCTCTCAGCCTTATTACAGGTATTATCGAAAGCGTGGAATGCAATCTGTATGCTTGGACAATATCTCCGAAAGATCAATCGCAAATCGATCCGACTTGGTTGCTATTTGTGGAAAAATTTGGATCCATCTTCTTTCCACCTTCGTTATTTGTTTCGTGACCCTATCTGTATTTCCTTCCCTTGTCGTCCTTGTTTCCCCTAAAGAAAAGACTGAGAGTCCATTGACAGGAGAGCTTTTCTTACCCATATTTTGCTTCATGATTTTTAACTTGATGGATCTTATGGGGCGTTTCGGAGCTCGATGGTTTGCCCTTCCTAGCTCTAAACCATATTTATTGCTTATCTTCTCATTCTCCCGAATACTACTTGCTCTTGGTTTGATGGTGTGTAACATCAAACCACCGGCAAGATTCTATTTGCCCACAGTTTTTGAATCAGAGTACATTTTTGCTCTACTCGTTGCCCTTGTTGGCTTCACCAATGGTTATGGTTTTACCACTACAATGTTCCAGGCTCCTTCAATGGTTGTACCAGCTTTGAGAGAGAAAACAGGCTTCATCCTGACAGCAGCTATGGGTTTTGGCTGCCTCGCCGGTGCGATCTCTTCAAATTTCCTCATCAAATTACTTTGATCTTACAGGATGTCGTTTATTTGAGATGTCAATTATTTTTATCATTGTGTTCATAATGCACCTCTCACAAAAAGTTTCACTCGAATCTCTACCACTTCAGGAGAAGAGAGTGGCACGAAAGCAAAGTTAAACTTTGTGGTGCTAGTGTATGTTTTCATAGATCTGTGATGCATTTATAATTTTAAGAAAGAGATTATCCAGATAATTATCATCTATTTATCGATCAAGCAGAAAAATTTTCTGAATTAAAGTGCCTATTAAGTCTTATTTCGACTAGTTCTCTAATGGTTTTCATTTCGATTACGACTAGAAGAGGTGTGTTTGAATGAAAATTTCATTTATTTGGATCAATGTTCTGATTTTTTCCAATACATTCCATGATTTGTGATAGTCGCGATTAACGACAATCACGGGTATGATTAGTAGAAGTAAAATCGATGAGGTTTCGAGATAAATGGCCAGGTAAACATAAACATTTCTTACTATAGATCATGCCCAAAATGAATCACAGTAAGTACGAAAAGTGGAGATACTGGCCTCAGGAAATTTCTAAGAATTCTTATGGTGAAAGATTCGAAAAGAGCTCAACTCAAGGCCCATGCTTTTAACTGTTCGAGTTGCTCATCTTCATCCTTTTTCGAAGCTTTTGTGCCTAAATAATGAAGGAAAGAGAGAAAGAGAAAGAAATTAAGTTAAAACTCAATTACTAAAATTCGAACGACTCAAATGTGACTTACTTGTTGCAGGTTGTTGCTCTGCGACTGGTAAGCCAGTTTGTGGTACATCTGGCAGCTGTGTTGGACTTGTGCTTATCAATGCCTGATCGAGCTCTTCTTGTTCAATTTCTTCCAATTCCTAGAACGATATAAATATATTAGAGAGAATGAATAAAAAAGAGCTAAATTGTGATATTGATCGAATGCTCACCTTCAGTAACTCATCTTCATCGAACTGGGTACCAAATCCTGTGGACTCTCTGATTACAGTGGCTATCTCTTCTGCAATCTCATGTTGTTCTCTCACATCGTCCATCAGATCTTCTACCTTATTCAAGTCCATATTACCATGAGCTTGTTTCAAAGCTTTGGCCGATACGCCCATGATTTTCATCACTTCAGTGTTGGTGCTGGCATTCTCAAGAGCTTCACGTTGAGCTTCTAAAGTGGTTAAAGTTCCTTCAACTTGATCTCTTTGCTTTTCCAATCTTTTGGCCTTTTTCAGTGCCATTATAGCAACTTTCTTATTTCGAGTACCATTGAGTTTAACAGTTTTCATCTGCTCTTGATATTGTTTATCTAGGAAATCAGCCTTCTTATTAAGCATTTCCTCGGTTTCTCGTAGCCTGAGAGAAACAAAATGATCACCATAAATAAATCAATCTCAACCAAAAATTGATCAGATTTTACTTACTTTTGAATGGCTTGAGCAGGTGTGACTTGGTCCTGGTTCTCCTTGTCTCGACCACCACCGAAAATTCTTCCCAAAAACGACATGTTTATTGTAATAATCTCACCGAGTTTTCCAATGAAAAAAAGAAAAGTCTTCCAGCACCCAAGTGTAGGCCTAGAGAGAATAAAATTACAAGATTAGCCTTGAATGAAGTCATCATTTATGATTCCATCTCAACCCATGAACATTACCACAAACATACACATCACATCACTATCATCAAATCAATAAGAAAAACCACAATCATCCTACCTTTTTCTAGTGAACTATAACAAATACGATGATATAATACACAAAAAATTTAAGAAAATCAAAAGATTTGATGATCAAAATTAATCTCAATCACAATTAAAAGATAACTATCTGACAAGCCAAAGTGTGAGTAATGCTACTGCTTATGTTGTTGATGATCTGAACGCCTCGCGTGTTTACATTCAAAAGCACAACAAAAAGCGCTCTGTTTTGAACTTGCATACACATTGCCAATGAATGTGTTGAGAATGTTAATTGTTTACACCTTGTTGAGGTGTTGTCAATCTTGCTAAATTTGATCGTGTATCAACAACAACAACACCAGTGAGTTCAGTTAAGTGGCCATTGGACGGTTAACATTGTGATTATACTGAGAACAGCAGCTGCTGGAGGTATACATGCTTCCAAGGTGAGTGATGTCATGGTGTATGGATATCATCTGGTTTGTATGTTTAGTGAATTTGAATTTTTAAGATGGATTTTGATGCTGGAGTTATGATTCTCTTCACCACTCTTCTCTATTCTCACATGAAAATTCTCCAATTTTTTAGATGCTATTAGAAATCAAAAACCTCCAATAAAAGGTTGATCAGCAGGGTAAATAAAATTGAATCCAGTTTCATAGAGTGTGAAGTAACTTTTATAGTAACGTAAAAAATTGTAAATTAATCGCTAGAAATGGCTACAGACAGGTCACCTTGTTGGAATTTTCGAACCTAAAACTCTATTAAATGATTCAGTAAATTTTATTGGTATAGGGCCTGAGAATTTTTGCTTACTCGGGGATATGAACTTTCTTATGGCATCTTTCACTGAGGTACCCTGTTTCATTTCGGAGATGATGTCAATCAAGTGAATCATGTTGAATTGGTGAGGCCGCAATCTTAGAGAGGGTAAAATAGGCAAGTGAACACTTTTCCATTTTGTTTGCCTAATTTTATCCAAAAACCTTCGACTGGTATCACGACCTGGAATAAACGAGCTGATCACATAGATTGCTTTTGAATCAAAGGAATTCATTTCCTCTCCACCAAAAGGTGCGATGTAGATAATTTTTTCGGGTGAATAATGATCACACAACGATTCGAGATGAATATTGGAAGATAAAGGATGTAACATTACAGAGGAGAAACGATGCAATCCATTGACAAAATCCAGCCTCTGACTTAGACTTAAAGCTTCACGAAAAGCTGAATTTTTCCGAACACCATACACATGAATATCAAGGGGTTCGTCTTTGTAAGCATTTCGCCAAAAACCGTTCATTATTTGTCTTGATATCTGTCTCGCTGCTAAATTATCAGCGTGGTAGTTATCACAGTCAATAATAAGTTTCTGACAGAATTGACTATCTTTTGAGATCTCACTTAGCTTTGGTATTAAGGATAACTGACTCATAGTCCTCACATTAAAAGGTACGAAATGAATCTGAGCTTGCTGCGAATAGTTTGGACAACCATTTTGGTCGAAGAGTGTTGTTGGATCACCAGGAGCTGTCCAATTGCAGCGATAAAATTCTTTTCTTCTCTTCCTTGGATTATATTTGGCCAATGCCTCAGCTTTTAGTAGCTCTAAGAACTTTGCGGATAAATCTGAGCCTTCGTCTAGAGAGCGAATAAGTTTCTTCATATTTTTTTGAGATATATTTGACGGCACCAAGCCAGTATCAAGTTTGATGATTTCCCATTCCATGAGAACACGTTCAACTTTGGCCATCTCTTCTGGACTCTTGATGATGGTTGAATATTTAGGTGGATCTAGCTTCTTGAATTCTTGCCTCTGGTAAACATAGGTCTTGACAATATTTGCAATCTCATCTTGAGAATTTGAAGATGAACAATGTCGCTTGATTGCCCTTAAATGCAAGATAAAGATATTAGGCATACATCACCACGATTTTGATCTGACTAAATCTTCCATGATTTTGGAAGAATGCTTACAGAGCTGAAAATGTTCTGATGGTGATCATTAACAAAAATAAAAACTTAACTAAACAGAAAATCAATTTAAACAAATCATAATTACTCTTACCAATCAGGATTCATGATGCTGACCACATGTGTTTCAATGTTTAGTAAACATTGCTTGTATCTTTCGAAAAAAATTATGGCGCGAAAAGATCTCATCCTTCTTGGCTGGTTAGCATTTTGCTCTTAATGATTTACATTTTTTTTTTTGTACTGTTAATTGTGAAGGATATAATTCTGATTCTAATTCATATTCTTGATGATTGATTGACAGCTCTTCCATGTTCAATCATTTGAATAATAAAGTTCTTTATCATGCTAACGATCGTCTCAATTTTTCGAATCAGCGCCATGTCCAGTAAGTTGGTCTCAGCAAACAATTTTTTTTATTGATATTTAAGATTGGATTTGACATCTGGGTAAGTTGAATAAGAAAAGTATAAAAATCCCAAAAATGGTATTTGGTATAAAATTTAAGTTTATGGTACAAAAAACATTGCTCTCTGCAAATTGATAATAAAAAAATTCAGTATTGTTACTTGTGATTCTAGCAGCTTCATAGAAGAAACATTGATGAAAAATGATCTCATTGTGGATCAATCGGTTAGCCAATAAGGCCACCAATTCCTCCCTTCTTGCCTGCACCACCAGCGGCGGCGGCAGCTCCAGCTTTGGCACCATAGCCAGCCTTTCCAGCGGCACCAGCTTTGCCACCAGCACTTGCGGCAGCCCCAGCAGCTCCGGCAGCTTTGCCACCCTTGGCACCCTTCTTGTAGCCTGCCGCACCAGCGGCTCCAGCTAGACCACCCTTCTTGGCTGCACCGCCAACTGCTCCACCCGCTGCACCATAGCCAGCGGCCTTACCGAATTTGAACCCTTGTGCTGTTCCGAAAGTTTTGATCGATCCGAAAGCTTTGTTATATCCGGCACCACCTAGAAGGTATTGAAAAATCGGTTGTCAATATTCATAGTGATCGCTAATTCAGCTCAGAATTTTTGGAGTGACCATCTAGAACGATTTTCAATTCTTACCTTTCTTGGCGAAGCCTCCCTTCTTTCCGAACTTTTTACCAAAAGCACCAGCAGCTCCGTACTTTTTCACGGCAGCTCCTTTCTTGCCACCTGAAAGAAGATTTTTTCACACACATCAATTAATTATCAATTGGTTGATTAAAATTTTGTTCTATGGACACTAACCAGCTCCACCAGCGGCTCCATAGGCAGCACCAGCTGTCTTTCCGGCTTTGCCAGCCTTAGCTGCAGCAGCACCCTTGGCACCTAGGGAATGTCACACAGTTAATTTTAAATTAAATTTTTTTCCTCAATCTACAAGTATCACTCAATTCACCTGCTTTGTATCCAGCAGCGGCACCTCCTTTGGCACCCTTTTTGTAGCCAGCAGCGGCACCTCCACCTGTGCCACCCACACCAGAGGCTGCGGTGTCCAGGTCTCGGGCTTGTCGGCTGAGTATCACTTCACCTTCTTCGTCTTCATCGACATTTTCGTAAGTGGCCTCACTTTCACAAGACACATATTGGTTGATGAATAATCCGCAGAGGAAGAGTATCACAAAAAAATTTGCCTTCATTTTGGAAGAGGAGGTTGGAAAAAGATCACAGTCGTTCACAAGATATATATATTTAAATGAGATCAAAATGAATGGATTCCCAATCCAATTTGGTTAAATTTTCATTAAATATTCGAACTTTGTTGTTTCAATCACTAGAAACGATCGTTGACTGATTTGAACTTTTCAAGTCCACTCTATTTATATCTATTTTATGCTAAGTTGCTGATGGCTTCCGGTCCTATTTGAAAAAAAGAGTATTAGACTGATATTATTCCACTCTCTCTCTCTCTCTCTCTCTCTCTCTCTCTCTCTC
>QZCP01000355.1:25983-45546 GCA_003956705.1 Brevipalpus yothersi
CTCTCTCTCTCTCTCTCTCTCTCTCTCTCTCTCTCTCTCTCTCTCTCTCTCTCTATTTCTTTCTTTCTCTCTCTATTTCTTTCTTTCTTTCTTTCTTTCTCTCTCCCTCTCTTCAAAAGATACTGTATACACTTTCTTACAGTCTCACTCAATCCAATGAATTCCTTGAGAATGGAGTTTTCCGGATATTCATATTCAGCTGCTCATTAGAATGAAGGTTCCAAAATAATCAGTAGGCCCATAATCTTCTGAGAGAAGAGAAGGCAAAAAGTCTTTCTTTTTTTTCTTTTACCCTTCAATGAGATTCACCCATCAACTAAGAGTTTTTTCGCCTTCTCCATGCCGTTATTTTCTCGCATGGACTCACCTCGAAACGCTCCAAGTGATCTGCTTAGGCCCATAACTTATCCGGGGAAAACACACAATCGTACACATGCTTATACACTCTACACAACCGACCAAGACCGAGACCGAAAGTAGAAGAAAGATTATGAGTGAACTCAAACTGAAAAACTTTGATACAGAAAAGAGAGAGAAACTTCATCAACTTTCATAAGATCAAGCATCCGAAATTCCTTCTCTCTTTCTATTTCTCTTTCTCTTTCTCTTCAACTGCTGCGGACTTCCCGATTCCAAGGAGCAAAATTTTTGGAACTCACACAAAAGGCTACTTAATAATAATAATAATAACAATATTTAAGCCTTTTGTTCTTTTTGTTGACCAACATTTAGCTAAAAGATCGTTGCAAGGTGGACAAAGTCAACTAGCTTGCCATTTGATCATATCTAATCTTATCCTGTATGTATAGCACTTGGAAGCTCATACACTAACTTTTCACTTTACCTATACTACACTGTACTACCTCAAAGTGTTGAGCTTGATCATCCAAACGTATTGGATTGATGGGGAATTTCCGAGAAAATCATGCATGAAAAAATGATGCTCGAATGCTTGTTAGGAAAATTTTAAACCAATTATCATTTCTTCTTCTTCGTCTTTTTGGATGAGTCCATTCAAGAATGCAACGATCAGCCATAGCTATACTCTATCATTACTAGAGAGAAAATAATCATTCCCCATCAGCTGGTAATGATGAAAAGCTTTATTTGCTCATGGAAGTGAGCTCATTTGTCAAATAAATAGAATTGAAGAGAGAGAAAAAAGCGAAGAGTAGAGATTGAAAAAAAGAGACAAAAAGCAACTGAGGTTTTACTCCTGATCAAACAAGGAAATAGTTGCTTCACATCGTTGATACAATCCATAGAAATAGTTGGAATGAATGAATTGACAAGAATAGAAGGTTCAAATTATTCGGTGAGTTTTATCTGTTTCTTTTGACAACAAAAATTGGCTCCACTGTTTTGGAGTAAAAGAAACGAAAACCTATGGATGAAGGAGTTAAAATGACGGTAAACGAACGAAGTTACACTTTAGAACAAATTCAAGCCTATCCATCGGGAACTCGTAACAATCTTCGAGTAGGTTTTCTTTCTTTTATCTGGTGTATTGCCATCATAGCAGTGGTTGCCTTTGTACTTTTTGTTCTTCTAGCTGAACTTGAAGTTGTATCAGTGAAAACAAGATACGGTGTCATCCAAGGTACTCATGTTCAGCGTTTAGATAAATTGGTAAGCGTTTTCTATGGAATACCGTACGCTAAGCCACCCATTGGTAAACGTCGATTTCGTAAACCAGAGCCGATCAATGCATGGAAAGGAGTTTTACGTTCTGATCACAGTAAACCTGCATGTATACAGCATCATTCGTTGATTGAGAAAAAATTTCGAGCTTTTCTCTTGAATGATACAAGTCCCAAAATTTCCCATGAAAGTGAAGATTGCCTGTATTTGAATATATATACACCAGCATATTCACCTGGAAATGCTCGAGGACTGAAAACGGTTTTGGTTTGGTTTCATGGTGGAGGATTTATCTTGGGAAAAATTAATTCATACGATGGATCCATTTTGGCTGCCCAAGGTGATGTGGTGGTTGTTATTGTGGCCTATAGATTGGGAATTTTTGGATTCTTGTCCACTGAAAAAAATGAAGTGCCAGGCAATATGGGCTTGTACGATCAGCGGCTAGCTTTACGATGGATCAGACAAAATATACAAGCTTTCGGTGGTGATCCCGAATCGATTGTTTTGTTTGGTGAAAATTCGGGTGCAGTTTCAATTGGCTACCACTTGTTGACCCCAGAAAGCAATAAATTGTTTCAAAGAGCTATACTCATTAACGGAGGACCTTTGACACCGCTGATGATGTTCAAAAATCGTAATAGTAGGAGAAACTATCACCTTGTTCTGAATGAAACTGGATGCAATATAACCACTCAAATCAGTCCAATTGTTGTTGGTGATGGAATATTCAAATGGGATCCTGATGATCTGAAAGATTTTGATTATCAAGAACAACTCCAATGTCTACGCAATATTGATCCTCAAACTCTGGTTGATATTGAACGGAAACTGGTACAAGAATATAAGATAGGCTTTTATCCTACTGAGAGCGGAACTTTTTTCGCTAGACATCCAAACGACATGGTAGAATATCGTGAATTCGGACCACAAATAGAACTCATGATTGGTACTGATGTTGACTTCGAATTGCCAGAATCCAGTAAGTCTCTCTTTCTCTTTCTTTCTTAAAGCAACTGAAAGCTAATTAATAATTGGGCTTCTTTTTCTCTTACAGAGGTGCTTGATAAATTTCCTGCATTCCAGAATATATCTGAAAATGTGACTGCCTCTCTCATGGTGGAAAGAATGCGTAGAATGAATCCAGATTATCCTGTGGGTGTTTATCGAGCGATTGTTGATTTAGTTATGAAAGATGATAAAGTTTTAACACGATCTCAATGGGCTAATAGGATGACACAAGTGTGGAATGAATTTTTTTATCGATGTCCTGATTTTTTCTTTCTCAAAAGTTTCACTGAAGAGGATGAAAACAATCAGCGTAGAGTTTTTTATTTCCAATTTAATCCGAAAAAGGCTGACCTCAGTGATCTATTGAGAAAGTGGCATCATAATGAGGTTTTCTACTCAGGCTTGAGTAGATTCGTTTTCGGATATCCATTCCTTGATGGAGGAAATTCTGATCGACATGAGATTGTCTTCACTTTGAGCGTGATAAAAATGTGTGTTGAATTTGCACAATTTGGGTAAGATTTTTTTGTTTCGTCTATTAGCTGGGTTAAACCCTGAAATCTTCCGCTTTTTACCAACTCATTTGCATAATTGAATTCTACCTTAACGGTTACTAATTTTAACAATTTTCTCCAACATCTACAGTAACCCAACACCCGACACATCATGGGAGCCAACAACAGGTCAAAATTTTTCATACCTTGAATTGGATCCATCTGAATCGAAAATTGTCAAAGGATTTCCAACCAAAGATTGTGAAGATAAATATGCCTCTATGTATCAATTAGGACATTCAATTTATTCGCAAACTGGCCGATCTCGAAAATAGTTACAATTTCTTGTAAATGAATCATCATTTTTTTCAAAACTTTTTGGGAGTTGGAATTTACCCCCTAAGCACTCATTCAAGATTTTTTATCGTAAATAATTGCGAAAGTCAGACCAACTCATTGCTCAGGGCCCATGAGTTTACTGAGATGATATTCATAGAAAATTGGAATCTCATACACTCATATCAGGGTGACAGGAATCATGATTTTAGTTTCATCAATTCAATAAATTTGGTCCTGGTTACCTTCAGTTAGCATTGTTCTCGTTCAAACTTCCTCAGATTAATTGAGAATTCGATTCCAGAAATTCAAAATAACTATTCAAATCGAGTAGCTTACTCGAAAAAGCTCTTGAAAGGATGAAAACTAAATTTCAAATCGAAATAACATGAGAAACAATCATCAGTTCAATTTTGACGGTAAACCCTCCCCTAGGAGATACATTGATGTAACCAAGTTTAGGGTGTGACCCATCTCATCACAGGCCTCGACAGCTCCTCATCTACTCGTGTCTCAGGCAAATCAGGGTTACTATTCAACGAAGTTCGAGTACACTGGGTGGAGGGCTCATTGAATGTTTTTCACTAGCTAACAAGTAAGATTAAGTAAGATTGTAAGATTTTTTTGTAACGACTCATAAGAGAGCAATCTAGTTTGCATTACAATTACATGTACTTTATATATGATTGGCTCAAAGCTATAAAAAATACTCGTCCTATGACAGAGGTGCTGAAAATCATTTTTCGAGTGCAAAATTTCTTAGAAGATCACATAGTGTCAGCTCATCAAACCTTTAGTTTCCTGCATGAAAGCAAGGGATTAATCTTCAAGAGTTAAGTATTTTGAGCCATTCAAGCCCTACAGCCATCGTTGAATTTTTTAACTCTCACTTGTTGCTTGTGATGATATTCTCTAAGACATGAACAAAGTTTTCGAGGAAGATGCAGCATATTGATGGAATCATAATCTCAAATAACAGCCCTAAATGTTATAAGGTGAAGGGAAAATTGTTGTTCAAATCTCTCATCAATGTGGGCTCGGATGACATGAACTTGGAAATCTTTGCAATACTCCATGATACCACAAACGGTATTCGGCTTGTGAAAACTCGGATTATAACCTTCAAAGCTGAACAAGTGGTCCTTCTGTTCGATTCTAGCATGTATAGTTTTTTGATACTTGCGGAAGCTCACTAAGAAGCTCATTTTGAATAATATAGAATTACACAGTAAAAAAGTTCCTCCTGGTTGATTTTGAGGGCAATTTGCCTGCTGCGAGATGATCGATTTCGCTTCTAGTAGAAGGGCTGATTCGAAATTGCAAGGACATCAGGGACCAGACAGTTGATTTAGTCGATTTGACCATTCTAGAGTTCTCAAGACAAGATGAGCATGGGCCATGTTGAGGGTGTCTGAGGTGTGAATTCTGACCACTAACAGAAGTAAACAGTTGGAGATTGGGATCAAATGAAAGAGTAGATGAGAGAATAGGTTCTTTGAGATGAGAAGAAATCAGAAGAAGCGAGGAGAGTGAACAACTTTGATCACACAGAGAATGATCATTATCACGGATTCGTTGGCTAAGAGATGTGGCCAGAGACTGTTGCAGGCATTGAATCAAATTCTTCCTCCATGAACTCACAACTTTTTCGGTGAGCCTCCGCACGTGAATGGTGGGGTTCCTAATTGGATTGAATTCACGGCAAGACAAATAGTTAAATTCAAATACTATCAAACTGAATTGAGTATATAAGTACGAGTCCATTGCCAAAAAACTTACCATGTTGTCAGATTTATCCTCATTTTGTCACAAAAGTTTTTGCTTTGCACTTTGTGGGTCTATGCTACTGTAAATGTTGTCCATGATCCAAAGAGTACTAATAAGAGTGAGCCCTCAATGCTGAACCATGCCCAAAATGAATCACAGTTAGTACAAAAAGCGATAATACTGGCCTCACGGAATCTATAAGAACTCATATGGTGCAAGATTCGAAGAGAGCTCAACTCAAAGCCCATGCTTTTAACTGTTCAAGTTGCTCATCTTCATCATCCTTTTTCGAAGCTTTTGTGCCTAGGTAAGGAAGAATAGAGAGAAAAATAGATTAGAAAAAAATTTACTGAAATTCGGACTCAAATTTGACTTACTTGTTGCGGGCAGTTGCTCTGTGACTGGTAGATCAGTTTGTGGTACATCTGGCAGCTGTGTTGAACTTGTGCTTATCAATTCCTGGTCGAGTTCTTCTTGTTCAATTTCTTCCAATTCCTAGAAAGATATAAATATATTAGAGAGAATGAGTAAAAAAGAGCTAAATTGTGATGTTGATCGAATGCTCACCTTCAGTAACTCATCTTCATCGAACTGGGTACCAAATCCTGTGGACTCTCTGATTACAGTAGCTATCTCTTCTGCAATCTCATGTTGTTCTCTCACATCGTCCATCAGATCTTCTACCTTATTCAAGTCCATATTACCATGAGCTTGTTTCAAAGCTTTGGCTGATAGGTTCATGATTTTCATCACTTCAGTGTTGGAACTAGCATTTTCAAGAGCTTCACGTTGAGCTTCTAAAGTGGTTAAAGTTCCTTCAACTTGATCTCGTTGCTTTTCCAATCTTTTGGCCTTTTTCAGTGCCATTATAGCAACTTTCTTATTTCGAGTACCATTGAGTTTAACAGTTTTCATCTGCTCTTGATATTGTTTATCTAGGAAATCAGCCTTCTTATTAAGCATTTCCTCGGTTTCTCGTAGCCTGAGAGAAACAAAATGATCACCATAAATAAATCAATCTCAACCAAAAATTGATCAGATTTTACTTACTTTTGAATGGCTTGAGCAGGAGTGACTTGGTCCTGGTTCTCCTTGTCTCCACCGCCACCGAAAATTTTTCCCAAAAACGACATGTTTACGGTAATAACCTCACCGATTACACAAAAAATTTAAGAAAATCAAAAGATTTGATGATCAAAATTAATCTCAATCACAATTAAAAGATAACTATCTGACAGACCAAAGTGTGAGTAATGCTACACAATGTACTGCTTATGTTGTTGATGATCTGAACGCCTCGCGTGTTTACATTCAAAAGCACAACAAAAAGCGCTCTGTTTTGAACTTGCATACACACACACACATTGCCGATGAATGTGTGTGTTGAGAATGTTTTGTGCTAATTGTTTACACCTTGTTGAGGTGTTGATAATCTTGTTAAATTTGGTTGTGTATCAACAGTAACAGTGAGTCCAGTGGTGTCCAGTTAAGTGGCCATTGGACGGTAAACATGGTGATTATACTGAGAATAGCACGAGGATTACTTCGGATACGTTATATTGTTCTCGGATCGGCAGCTGCTGGAGGTATACATGCTTCCAAGGTGAGTGATGTCATGGTGTATGAATATCATCTGATTTGTGAATTTTGTGAATCTAAATTTTCAATGTGACGATTGTGTTTGGGTTTGACAGAAAATCGATGAATGGAAAGATAAAGTGCCTGATTTCGGTTGGATTACTGATATGTTTCCAGACTCGGAGAAAGTTGACCGGTTCCGGGATGCTCTCGAGGAGATTGTCCATAAGTATTCATCTGACGGATTTTTTAGCAAAGCTACCGGTACGGCATCAGAAAAGTATGATCTACTCAAACAATGGATCGAGGAAGCCAAAATGAATCGCCAAAAAGAAATCAACAGTAAGTTAGGACAGTTTCGATTGAGAAGCTTGACATTCTTGGCCCCTCATAATATGATTTTTGTTGGAGCTAGTATTTTTGGTTTGCCTATCATTTATTTGAATTCATTTCTTAGAAAAAATCCTCTTACTAGGATCATCAGATACATCGACACCAGCTGATGTCAAACTCAATGGTACCACCGATTCTCCAGTCAAAAACCAACATGCGTATTTTCAAACATCAAATTCGAAAGATTCTCAATCATCATCCAATCTTGCCGCATCTCAGCAAGAAAAGTTATCAAAACTCCAGAATGAACTCATGTCTCTACAGGTATGGCTATTTCTTTTGCTTTCTATCTCCTGATCATTTCTCTCGCTTCAATTTCTAGGTAAAATATCAGAAAGAATTAGATCGTTTGGAAAAGGAAAATAAGGAGCTAAGGAAACAAGTTCTTCTACGGACAAGAAATGAGAAATTACCCAGAAACATTCGTAAATCTCTCATCGAAATGTATTCTGATGTCTTAGATGAACTAGGAGATTTCGATTCATCCTACAAAACCCAAGATCATCTACCAAGAGTGAGTGTTCCTGTTTTAATTCGACGCCGATAACGAATTTGCAATTATTCAACCACGATCTCTCTTACTTTACTATCCAGGTTGTAGTTATTGGGGATCAAAGTGCCGGTAAAACTAGTGTCTTAGAAATGATCGCCGGAGCTCGAATTTTTCCTCGTGGTGGAGGTGAAATGATGACTCGTTCGCCTGTAAAGGTTACATTAAGTGAAGGACCTTATCATATAGCCAAATTTAAAGATAGTTCTCGAGAGTATTATGTTAGTAATGAGAATGAGCTCATCGAGCTCCGAAACGAAATAGAGCAGAGGATGAAAAATAGTGTAAAAGGTGGTCGAACTGTTAGTAGTGAAGTTATATCCCTCTCTGTTGAAGGACCAGGCATTCCAAGAATGGTTCTCGTCGATCTTCCGGGGATGATAAATGTGAGTCATACTATGGAACTTATCGTAAAATGAAGCTATTTTTCTCTTTTGGAATTTCATTCATCTCTCCTTTTGAATCATCTAGACTGTAACCTCTGAGATGGCTCAGAATACTCGGGAAGCTATCCGCGAGATATCACAAATGTATATGAGCAATCCAAATGCCATAATTTTGTGTATTCAAGATGGTTCTGTGGACGCAGAACGCAGTCTTGTCACTGAAATGGTCAGTCAGATGGATCCGAATGGAAAGCGTACAATCTTCGTATTGACCAAAGTTGATTTAGCCGAACAAAATATGACCAATCCAAGTAGAGTAAGTGATCTATGACCATCCTATTCTTTCAAACTCTAAAATAATTTTATTCATCAGATACGGAAAATTCTCGATGGAAAATTGTTTCCAATGAAAGCTCTTGGTTATTTCGCTGTTGTGACAGGTAGAGGTGATAAAGATGAAAGAATAGAATCCATCAAGAGATATGAGGAAGAATTTTTTAGCAATTCGCAACTGTGTCGGTGAGTGATATGTCAGCTTATGATTTATCTTACGACAAAGATCAGTTCTAACTCTCTATCTCTAATTTCACTTCGATAGAGATGGTATTTTGAATGCATCGCAATGCTCGACTCAAAGTTTAAGTTTAGCTGTTTCTGAATGCTTTTGGAGAATGGTCAAAGCGTCAGTTGAACAACAAGCTGATTCTTATAAAGCGTTAAGATTCAATCTTGAAACCGAGTGGATGAATAGTTTCCCACGTATGCGTGAATGGGATAGAGACGAACTTTTTGAGAAGGCCAAAAGTCAACTTTTCGACGAAATAATCAATCTAAGTCAACTAAATCCAACTCATTGGGAAGAAATACTCTCGAAAAAGTTGCGAGACAAAGTTCGAAATGATTTGATTGAAGATATGTATCTTCCCGCATACCAAATAGACAACAAAGGTCTCTTTAAGACACACATTGATATAAAGCTTAAACAATGGGTTGAAAATGAGCTTCCCTCTAAATCTGTTGAGGTTGGTCGGGAAGCTTTGAGAGATGAATTTGAGAGTCTCATTGAAAAAGCGAAAAGCAATCCAAATCATGATCCCATTCTAGATAAATTGGAGGCTGCAGTAGTGGAGGAAAGCTGGAAGCGTCATCACTGGGAGCCAAAAGCTTCTGAAGTTCTTGTAAGCATCTCTTCGTATTCATCCAAAATTTTCATTGTAAACTAAGAATCTGTTTCACTTTACAGAAAGTCATCCAGCTAAATGCACTAGAGGACTACCTCATTCCTGATAAGAATAATTGGGAAAAAACAATTGATTTTATGCAGCATTGTTTCAGAGAACATATCATGACTTGTAAGAAGCAATTCATATCTTTTTGAAAGTGATCTAATAGTCATTCCATTCTTTTGTAAAGCTGAAAATGAGCTCTTTATCCTGATTGGTCCCGGTTGGTATGAAAGATGGACTCAGTGGACTAGCCGAACACCTGAGCAGCAGACCAATGTTGCCATAAAGAATGAATTAGATAAGCTGCTACAAGTTTTAAGATTTAAGGTTAGTTAATTTGACAGGTTTGTTTTTAACTAATCATTGTGTTATTGTTTTCTCTTAAATTATAGTCTTCTGAGTTAAATCTTGATGGAGATAATATCACCACTGTCAGACAGAATCTTCAACATCAAGGCATCGATGTCGAAGATGAAAGTGTGAGTTTCTCAGATTGTGCTTATTATATTCAGGAGGCTGTGAAGTTTAAACTGGTTTGATATGAAAATTTTTGTCGTTTCTAGATCCAAAAAGTTTGGAATCATCTCTATAGAATTCATTCTCTCAAGTCCGCAATTCAACGTGGTCAAGAATGCAGAAAGTGTTTCTTTTTGTATAAACAAGGAATCGAGACTGAGGTTGGTTTTTCACCTATTTATTCCATGATATTCCGAGACATTCCAATCCCTAAAATTTTTTATCCAAATAGGTTCAATATGATGATGTCATAGTATTTTGGAGAATTTTGAAAACTCTCACCGCCACAACAAACGCTTTAAGGCAACAGATAATGAATAGAGAAGAGCGGAGACTAGAAAAAGAAGTAAAAGATGTTCTCGATGAGTTTAGTCAAGATCTAGACAAGAAGTTAACTTTATTAACTGGAAGAAGAGTAGAACTNCTCTCTCTCTCTCTCTCTCTCTCTCTCTCTCTCTCTCTCTCTCTCTCTCTCTCTTTTCAGGCCTCTTTCTCTCAGTCTTTCTTTCTCTCTCTGACCAAAATAAAAAGAGTGAATAATGTTCCCATGATATTCAAAGTGGATCACTTTTTTTTGTCCACAAATAAATACCTGTGTATCTGTGTGTTTGTGTGTGATTGTTTGGTGAGTGCATATACATAGGCACGTTGGTTAAACTATTCATCTTTCCCACTTGAGCGTGCACTAACTGTGGACACTTTGAATTGGTTGATCTTTTTCTTCCGTGATTCAAATCCAAGTGTTAAACAAATTGAGTGTATTTGGATATTTTTCACTCCATTTATCGCCTCACTTCAGTTCACTTGAACGACACATAGCATCACAATCATCAATACCGTTACAGTGATTATTGCCACCCTCTCAATCAGCCTGAACCGCATCCAGCTCGCTTCCATCATCTTGGAATATTTTGAGGCCAGATAGTGATTCTGGTGTGGCCCAGAGGGGTCAATAGTTGAAGCCATGGCTCGAGATAGATTGGCTGCTCTCAAAGCGGTACGAATATTAACATTTATACATCCTTTGAGAAGAATGAAGGAAAAAATCTTTATTGATAAAATCTTCTGAAGCTCGCTTTCATCTCACCTGAAGCTGATTTCTATACTGAATAGAAGTGATAAAATGAACTTCGCATCACTTCCTCACCAGTTCCTCTCTATCCAGTTGGAGAGTGTGGTTCTCTTGGGAAAATATTTTCCACTGGATTATCGCATACCTAGCTTTCAAATTTTTCCCTCGATACTGGAAGAGAAGGAATTTTTCAGCTTCTCTCTCTCTTTCTCTCTCTCTCTCTCTCTCTCTCTCTCTCTGAATATTTTCCACTGATGATAAGTAGAATGTAGTCTACAGATAATCACATTTCGCATCATCTATGCTCCAGGAAATTCATCGCGATAGCGGTAACAGTCTAACTGTATATCTGTGAATACCTAAGAATATGTTGTAGCCATTATGCCGTTGGTGGAGCTTATCTAGTGAATATTCAGAGTAGCTATCACTAGCTATATTATAAAATTGGATCCAACTTCTATATATTCTCAAATCAAAGATAAAAGTTTCATGCTCCTCTTGTATGTGAATGAAGAATCTTGCTCACTTCTCATTGAATTCTGAGTGACATTAATGTAAAGAGAGTATTGCATTCTCTTCTCTCTTTTTAGGCACTCTACTATCTCGTATGTCAGTCCAATTGAAACCTGGTCAATTAATCAGTGTCCAAAGGACTCCAAGTACAATCGATTTACCTATTCATTGTGCATTGAATGCTCCCCATCAGGTAAGTAAGAGATCTTTTCTCGAAAGAATAGATTGAAAAATTTTCATGATTCATCAGCATCTCTACTCCTTGTTTATTGTAAGAATTCTCAACACGCACACATACACATACACATATCCAATATAGAGACACTCAAAATGCTATGCTTTTACTTTCCTAATCCCTATAGATTGATAACGATGTACATGAACCAAATATGAATCATTGCTTTTGTAATAATTGCAATCATCAATGGGCTCATCTTTGCAAAACCAAGAAGCCCAAAGGCCGTAAAACTGATATGGCTCATATGTGTCACTTCAGTCAAAAGCCACACAATAAGCTTTGCTGTGGAGGTGAAGAATTGTTGTATAGTTTGGGCAATCATCCGCTGGAACTTTTGAATGGTGTTGGAGAAGACTCAGCTGGATCAAGTGGTGGTGGTGGTTGAGCTGGAGCCGGAAAACGTAAGAACAATGCTGGACGATCTCGACGTTCTAGGCACCGATCTTAGCTGAGCTCGAAACGCTTGTCTGATTCAAGACAGAGGTCACAGTTACGATCAAGAAAAATTAAGGATCAAAAGCAACATCCTTCTAGAAGCTTTACACCTCCATTAATGATGATGATCAATTCATTGCCTCCAATTGATGGTATAACACAGCCAGCATCAGCACCGAAAAATGTTTCCGAAAAATCTAGCTGACATCGTGCCACTTCTCCTGGAGCTAATACTTATCACCAGGCAACAGCAGTTGATGCATACCATAAGAAGCATCATAATTATCTGACTGCACCACCTTCATATTCTAATTATCAACACCACCAACAGCGTAGCTGTCATTCGCGTTCACATCGTAATACGTCAAAGTCAACAGCATCTTCATCAATTTTACCCTCCTATCCAGCGTTACCAGTGCCATCGATATCACATGTTGGTAGTAATGGTGGTGTATGTGATGATGGGGGTGTTGATTCGTTCTAACGATTGGAGAGAGATGTGGCCCCTTCAAATTCATTTGCATTGTGTAAGATGAAGCATAAGTTTGGTTCAATGTCCAGTATTCCATCCACTGCTTCCGCTGGCGAAGCATACATTGCTCGAGGTGTTCTTACTGATGAATCTGATTTGGATGCACGATCTGATGAGCCTGTGGTGATTGAAGACGATGATTATGATTTTGATGATTAGCTTACACATATCAGACATTAGCTAAACCCGTTAATCGAACCCAAACTTTAGCATGTAGATGAAGTTTTTTTCATCATTTCTTCGAATGTTCATTTTTTCAATGAATTTAACTGCAGATGCTGAAATTGCTATTTGTTGATCGTGCTTTTCTTGGACCAAAATTTGGAACCAAAAAAGTTTAAACTGGAACCAAAGCTATCCTCCTTTGAAATTTTTTCCTTCGATGCCTTCAAATCATAAAATGTTGATCAAAATTCTTCTTGAAGACGTTTTGCTGCCAGCTATTAATATTCGAAATTCTTTTCGGGCACTGATGGTATACTAAGCAAATAGGTGAGTTTCGTTGTGAATTATTAGAATTATATTCCAAATTCCAAAGTCAATATTTCAGATGTTAGATGTCACTTCATGTCATGGAATACGATGAATGACATGCGTAGGTATCTTCAGCTTACACGTTGCCAGAGTGACCTCTGTTAGAGGAATCTAAATAATTTGCAGAGCATGTTCTTCGTTGGTTGCTCCTTGTGAGAATGCAGAAGTTTGTCTGATCTTCTTGTGAGAATGAACCATGGAAATAGAGGAGTCAATCGGGACTCTCGGTGATATCAAGAAAGATTAAGGTAGAGGAACTGCATTCCAGATATGCTTAAGGGAAAAAAAAGTTGTTTTTTGTTGATGTGACTTGTGACCCTTACTTGTGAGATTCCATGGAAATTGAATGAGGTTCCAGAAAGTTTTTCTTCTTCAAGAGTGGACCTGATTGTGGGTGCCATTGTATTCTCGACCTAGAATTCTCGATTCAGCTTGTCACCCAATATGAGTTCACTCGAGATCCTCATCACTTCATCTTTTGTGCTCTCCATAATCCTATTTACCAGAGTGTCCACACTGCCAGAACGAATTCCTATCGGTGAGTGGATAGACTTCATCTCATAAAAATTATCATCACTCTAGCTCAGCCTCTAATGGATGTCAACTTCAATCTAAGCCCAACTTTATCTTGTAATCCCATGTAGGAAGCATCCTGCCTCGAAGCCATCGACAGCTTCAAGAGACTGTTGAGTTTGCACTTTTGCTACACAATAGCAATGAATTTCAATCAAAATTCAAGATTGATCACATTATTGATATAATCGAAAAAGATGACCCTTTTGCCGTAACGCAAGAATGTAAGTATATTCTTGGTTAAAGTATTTTTTGAGTTCAGTTTTGGCATTTTTCAGTTAAATTTTACTTCTCAATCAAGCAGTGCTCTCAAAAATTACTTTTAGGTTAAAAATTTTCATCTCAAATACTTGTTTGATAAAAACTACAGAGCTTTATTACGATCAAAAATTCGAAAATTTCTTTATCTTGAGAAAATTTCATGATCGAATCCACTTTGTTCAGATTTCACACTGAGCACGGAATCTTGAAAAATGGTCAATCGAAACCTTCGATATACAAAAGACTCATTCTTGCCCATGTTGATAGACTCAGATTGACTGTAGAAGGTATCAAAGGAAATGCATCCTGACGTCTCCCTTGGAAGAATCATGTGGCTGCTAATGGATGTGATTAGTCGACTACTCTCTTCCTTGAACTTTCCTCCTCATTTCATCTGATTCCTTGGAGAAATTCTTTCACCTAACAACAGAGAGAATAGCGAAGAGACATGAATCCTCTCCAACCAAAAAACTTGATGAGGAAGATTCCTCCATCTTCGGCTTGTGTTGGATGTGTAAAAAACTTGATTAGAATATCATAGATGGTTTTTTTAACTTTTTTTTCATCACAAATTGTGGTGGAATGAGAAATGAAAATGGTGTTTGTATAATGAATCGAACTTGTTATCAAACAAAAAGAGTCTCACACGATTTCCATCGAATGTCTTATTTTGGTACAAAGAAATGATCTATTGAGCATTCTGGGAATTTTCTGCACAATATATCTGAAAAATGATCTGAAATGGCATATAAAACCATCCTTCTTTTCTCTCACTCTCTCTATCTATCTTGGACAACAATATTGGACAAAGTATTTCCTTTTGTAAAGAAGAAAGTGATAATGAGAATCATCCCGAAAACTTTTTCAATTCAGATCCGATTCCATTCTATGCATATCGTCAATCGACTGTAATAAGAATTCTGTCAAATGCACTCCACATGAAGCTTAGAGAAAGAGAGAGAATATTCTTACTTTCTTATTACTATCGAAACTCCATGCAGTGATGTTCAGTTGTTGTTGTGCTGAATATTCTTCCAAAAGTAGAGCATAGAGGAAAGACATGCCATGGCGAAGTGTGAAAAAGAATATCAGCAACCTTCTGAGAACATTCACCTTGACACCTGTCTTAGCTGATATGTGTAGTAATATTCTACGAAGTGCTGGTAGTGGTCATCATCGGAATCGTAAACGAAATCGACGAGGTCTTAGGTCACTAGTATCATGTTTGATGCCTAAAATGTCTTCATCATTATCAAATTCATTGAGAAAGAAAAAGTTGAAAGAAAGTATTCATTCATCATCGTTTCGATATGATGATTATCGAAAACGACTACATCGAGAAATGACAGCAGTTGCCGGTAGATATGCTCTCAATTGTAGTAAATACAGTCATTTGAGACACAAACATGGTTCCAGTACAACACCAGAGTTGACCACAGCAACTCCTAGGGTTCATCGTAGCCATTGTTATTATCATGCTCATTCTCATCAGCATCGAACCTCATCTCATCAGCATCATCAACACTCATCATCTCATCATTCTCAAAATTCTCATCATCCGAGTAGCCATGATTCTCACCAATCACGTTCCAATCATACTAATCATCATCATCATTCGCGTAATCTTAATCACAGATCATCATCTAATCGCCGATGGAGGTGAAGATTCCACTTCTCAACATTCAAGTGGTCATAATTCACCAAAATTTAATCTATCTAAGATGACCACTTCAACACGAATTGAATCACCGGAGTGTAATACCAGTAGATCGGATGAACTTCTTCATCCGAGTCCACCATGTTCGCCAAACACCATGGCTCCTTTGATTCCTGTGGAGGATACTTCTGAATCAACATGCTCACATGATGTTCAAACATTCCATCATAATAATAATATTAACAGTAATCTCTATGAAGTGTCGTCCAATCGAAAATATAAGAGCAATCATCGAGAGCCTTCTTCATCACCAATCAAGTGTTGCCCCAGTGACCGGAAGTGTCACGATTGTAATTGCACAAAAGTAAGTCATCAAGTTCAGCAAGTTTCTTTTAAGCTCAGGAGGATATAGGAATGTCTAAATTATCTAAATTCCGTTCACCGAACGTAAGTTGATGAGATAAGCTCAGAAAAGATGGAATAGAAGACTATTACTATCTATTCCGCAAGATGACCTTCATCTTATAGATCTCAATGTTTTGTTCGAATGTTCTGAATGGAGGCAAAATACAAGAGAAAATTGACGGAATGACATGAGTGTTCATGTTGATGATCATTGTTTTTACCCTTTACTATGATTAAATCCTGATAACTTATGATATCCCAAAAAGAGGAAAGCTTCCATAATTCTAATGATTCTGTTTGTTTCTTTTCTCTATTTCTTTCTCATTGACATTCTTGTCCAATGTGTCCAATGTGTCCAATGTGTCTATTGTACGTGCTCTATATCTACCTGTTTCCATGTCCCTTGGATCCTTCCATCTTGGTGTTTGCTGTTCATGTGCCATCTCGATCATCACACAAACACACACACACAAATTAATCATATAGACACAGTCAGTGCACGGAGGAAGGCTTCTAACTAAGTTAGACTAACTTAGAAGTTCTAAGCACCGGATTCAATCTAGTAGCTACGACCCATAGCCTCCTAGCAGCTGCTTTTGGCATTACAACCAGATTCAATTCAGTTTCAAGAAATTAAAAATCGAGTTGAATCTGGTGTCGAATATTGCCGTTGTCACCCGATTCAATCCGGCTTTCAGGCACTCAGAAACTGAGTTGAATCTGGAAACTCAGTCGTGTCTGGACGCTGGATTGAATCGGGTTATCAATAGGTAAGTAATTTTTTTTATATTATTTAAGTAAAGTTCAAGTACATGATCAAATACATGACATGTACTTGAACTTAAAAATAGCTGTTCACAAGATTCACTCTAGTTTACATCTTCTACTTCATTAGTGGTGGACACTTGTGCGATTAACCAGAATCACGATCCGTTTGATTGTGTGGATTGCTTGTCATTTGTGTTTTTTCCTCTCTACAAGTGGATCTGACGCCAGTCGATGCCAATCATGAGTGATAATTATATTAAGAACGGTGATCAACAGTCATCAAGAGACGATTGCAAATCTTCTAGTTCTTCCAATGTCAACCCTGATAAGTTTTTCTTAACTCGAAAATTTTTTTGCATACTTGACAAACTTTTGATCCAAGCGATGTGACTTAAAACCTCAAGTCTCAAGAAATTCTTCAGGTGTTTGTTAAACTGCTATTCACAAAAAAGCATGGATTGCATGATATTGTGATGAAAAAATTTTGATTCTCTCAAATCTAGAATCTTACTCATGAGTAGAAGTGATGAATACGAGCGAGATCTGTTGACCGGCGTGCAGAATGGTGAGCTGATTGCATCCTCCTCCTCTTCCTCATCTTCATCCTCTAGCAATAAAAATAGTTGTAAAAGTAGTGGTCAAATTATGACAACACAGTCAGATACTGAATTTACACCTCGTTCTCCATCCTTCCACCTCCAGCCCACCTCTGATCAGCACCAACATGATCACCTTCTCTCGATGCCTTCCACCTCAGCATCCACATCCACATCATCATATCACACAGCGGCTCAATAGACTCCTACCCATGATTCATGTCAACATTCACCTCGACGAAGACGCAAAGGTCCAGCACCAGCACCGCCCCAGCCACCCACTGGCACCAACCATACTCATCTCAGTTGTAGTGTATCTCGCAGTACTCCATCCACTAGTCAACAGAATACACTGGGTTCAGATTCCACTTTGGCTTCAGGCACTTTTGTTCAAGGCTCCTCATCGAACGTTAATCTTTGCAAATCTTAAACCGGCTCTCTGATGAGCACAGTTTCCAGTAATGAATCTCGGAATCAATCTCATTCACCAACTAGTATGAGTATGGGCATAAATACCAATGATAATAGAATATGTAACACTTTATCCCGTCGTCGATCGATTAAAAGCAAACCCGCTCTGAGTCCACCATCATCAACATCACACACGATATCATCAGACAGTAGGTCACATAGTCATCGCTGCCAATTGACGAGATCATTTTCAGAACAAAAACAGTTGAATGTCAAAGATCATTTGCAGACTGTGCCTTCATTTTCGAGTGAACTAAACTTGAAGGAAGCCAGTTTGCGTGCCATTCGAACGGGTAATGTACCATCAGGTTCAGAGGATCTAGAGGAGCCTATCGATTTGACAGAAGAAGATTCACTGGTCATCACTTATCAAGAGCTAGGAGCACTGAATATTTATCAATATAAATACATTTCCAGCGATTTGATTACTAGCCTCTCAGAAGCGACAACCAAGAGCTCCTCAATTTCTAATGATGTAACTCAAGTGCCCCAAGACACAAAAGATTCCATTGGATTAATATCGTTACGAGATGCCTCTGTTCAAGTCAATATTAGTCTAAAAGAGTAAATCATTTCAGCACCAGAATCAATTGATTTTCATCAATTTCCGCTGGATGTTCTTGAGGAATCACATCGAGCAGCTGTTGCCCATCACTAAGCATGTCCATATCAATAAATTTTCTCTAAAAAATCAAAATCAAAAATCATTGTAAAAACGATTAAAATTATGAAAACTCTAGGCAAGAAGCTCCAAGTAAATGAGCAAAGTTTCTAGTGTAAATAGAGAAGCTATAACTAACTGCATTTGGATGATGAAAATTGTTGGTTGATAGTAAGAAAAGAAAGAGCAAATGATAATGAGAAAATTGGTACTCGAGAATTGGTTTGATGTTCCCTGGGTGATTGATTTGATTCGAACTTCCAACAGATCATCCTATACCAATTTTCGACTGTTCACATAGAGCTCTCAAATTTTATCCTCTCAATTTTTTTGAATTAAATTATTAAATTATTACTAGATTTCCTAAGTGAATATTGATGATAATAATAATTTAATTTTCAATCCATATTATCCACACTGTTGATACTAGTAGCCTACCCCAGTTTATGACCTGTTTAGTCCATTTGATTCACATTGTGACTCATGGAATTAATTATTTTATGAGATTCATTAAATTTGAATCCTAAAAATACACTTAAAATAAATTGAGAGAAATTGAGAGAAAAAAAAGGAGGAAATTCTAGTCAACCAATAAACCCACAAGATCAAAATGTTATCAACGCAATTCAACGTGGTCAAGAATGCAGAAAGTGTTTCTTTGTGTATAAACAAGGAATCGAGACAGAGGTTGGTTTTTCACCTATTTATTACATGATATTCCGAGACATTCCAATCCCTAAAATTTTTTGTCTAAATAGGTTCAATATGATGATGTCATAGTATTTTGGAGAATTTTGAAAACTCTCACCGCCGCAACAAACGCTTTAAGGCAACAAATAATGAATAGAGAAGAGAGGAGACTAGAAAAAGAAGTAAAAGATGTTCTCGATGAGTTTAGTCAAGATCTAGACAAGAAGTTAACTTTATTAACTGGAAGAAGAGTAGAATT
>QZCP01000356.1:0-19516 GCA_003956705.1 Brevipalpus yothersi
CTCTCTCTCTCTCTCTCTCTCTCTCTCTCTCTCTCTCTTACTAAATGAACATACATATATATCTATCTCAATGGTCCAAGTGAGTCATACATTTGTATTTTATGCAAAAGCAAGCTGCTGAGAGTTGAAGATGATGATGAGAGATGCGGGATGCTGAGAAGTCTCTCTTCTCTCATCTTCATTCAAATCGAAAAGAAAGCTCAATTTTTCATCACCATTAAGAATCTAATTGCTAGCCATCAAATTAGTCCAGGGTTAAAAGAGGGAGAGGGAGAGAGAAAGAAGGAGAGAAGGGTGAAGTGAATTGAAATCAAGCTTAATGGCCAATGAAGGGAACAGAGCGCAAGAGAGAGAGAGAGAAAGAGAAAGAGAAAAAAAATCAAAGGAATCAGAGAAGCCATCGAAAAGATGCTTTTTAGGCTATTTAAATTATGTATAATTTGGTCATTTTTCTAATCCTATTCCCGCAGTTGCAAGCCATTTTCTTTTCCTTTCTCTTTCTCTTTCTCATTTGGAAAGCTTTTTCACTCCCTCTCCTAACTCCTCACTCTCATCCAGCCCCTTATTGAAGCATCCTTTTTTTTAGTTTTTACCCATCTCTGCATCACATCTTTTTTTCTCCCTACTATTCCCGCTCCACCAGCACATGATACTTTTTTATTCACATCTAGTTCACATTCAAATTTCTTTCAGGGCTCACTGCACACCTGATCACAAATTGTCCTGAAAGCTTTGGGATCCAATTTGTGTACTTCCAATACCCGATGGATTATCGTGTCCCATCTGATTTGAATGTTCCTCTTTTTCTTCTCTTATCACCTCGTTCTGCATTACGCTTTCACTTTCATGCTTGACACAATCAACAGTTATGATGATGCTGAATCTTTTTCTCTCCTACACTTTCATCTCATCGATACTTTTCCATATCCATTCACTCAATTGTATCAGATTATTCATGATTAGGGAGAGGTCCATCAGCCAAGGAGAGATGAGATTCAAGTGATGCTCAATTACGACCTATTGATAAATTTTAGAGAAGCTTGATCAATCTAATGATTGTCGAAGAAGTAACTTAAGCATGAGAATTGAAATATTAGCCTCTAAAAGTTCACTGATCATCATAGAATCAAGAAGGACAAAATGATGGACTCAGAAGTGATATAAGATCCAATTCAATAGGAAATTTGGGTGGAAATCGTGGAAAAAAATATATGGAATCATCTGATGATGATAAAGTTTACGATGAAAAGTTCATCGATGCTACATGCTGCTATAGATTCGAAATGAATGATAATATTCTCACCTCATTGGCCCAATGTTGAACATCGACCTCCATCCGAATTATCTTTCCATCACCTCTTGTGTGTCACAACAAAATCACATTTTGATATATTAAACAAATGAACATCTTTTTGAGATCAAAATTCAAACAATTGCATGATAAAACTAACACAACGTTCGACAAACTCACAAACATGATGCCGAGTTGTGTTAAGCTGCGCGCGAATTTGCAAGTTCTGAACTCAAACTTCGGCCTGAAATGATCCTCTCATGATTTGCGCTATCTATCGAGAATACTTAGAACTTGAATGTTTAGAATATTCAGAACAGATGGCGAAAGTGTAGATAACAGGCTATTTTTTTGATAAAATAATTTTTTCAATATTCTTGGTGATTTTCTTTTGCTTATTTTGTGCATTTTTTGACCTCAATTTTTGTGGAAGGAAAATAGTCTGATGAACGTAATTATTTTTCTGAAAATTTTATGAATAGAGATGATACGATCTCAGTAGTAAATAAATTAGTACTAAAATTACAGAAAGTGAAAATTGAGTATCTCAATTCATTAAATTCACGGAATTCTGAAAAAGATATATGTTCCGATAACCATGAAACTTTCATAAAACCAATTTTAATTTTTCTATCAATGCCTGAACTTGGGTAGAATAATCAGAATAATTCGGAAAGCTTGCAATTTTTTAAGCTCGAAACGGAGTTTATTGAAGAGAGTTAAATTGAGGGGTTTAGCTGGCTCTGTTGAAACAACTTTATGGTACTTTTCGATCATATTTTGCATCTCATTAATTGCATTCAAAACGAACGATTCGGTTAGTTTATCTGGCTTCATGCTCTCTGAGTGGATCAGATCGAATGTTATATTGTCGAGGCAAGAATAAGGACTGCATATGAGCTTTTTGTTCATCTTTGGTCCTGGCCGTTTGCAATCTTTAAGCTCCAAACGGAGTTTAGTAAAGAGTGTTAAATTGAGAGACTTAGCTGGTTCTGTTAAAAAAAGAAAGAAAATATAACAGATTTGTAATCAATTCTCTTGGAATATATATGTCTTATGAGTGAGGAAGCTAGTGAAGCATCAGAGAGATGCTCTATTATCCAACAATCAGAGATGGAAGAAATCGAGGGAACATTCGTGATTCCTGATACATGTATGGAAATGTGTAATTTATATACTCACCTCGATTAGATTAGGCATGCAAAAAATGATGCCTCCTATCACCATGAAGTGTCTTACTGCTAGTTTCAAAATCATTCAAACCGCATAAAATTTTTTCTGCAGCCCAGATCTACCCACTCCTTTATCAGTCCAGATTTTCCCCCCTCTGATCACAAAGAGGGGAGAATTTTCGTGTCATCCCCACGATTGACCAATCAAGATTGTAATGAGTCAGAAAAACTCATATTCTGACCTATCAGGACATCGCTGTTATTCCAAAAAGTATCGCGAACTTATTACTTAAATGGAATGTGAAAAATCTGGACTGATAAAGGAGGGGGTAGATCTGGGCTGCAGAAAAAATTTTATGCGGTTTGAATAATTTTGAAACCAGCAGTATGTGTAGAGATACTAGAATTATTTGGCGATGTTGCAATACATGTGAGAATCATTATGCCTTCTCGAAAGTGTTCAGCATCAATTTTAAATTGGAGACTTCTGCGGGAGGTTTCAAGTCCATCAGGATGAATCTCTATTGGATAATCGGTCTGACGCTTAGACTTGAATTTACTATCGTGGCTCTTGAAAACAAATTTGAAACCAAAACGGGCAAAAGACTATGAGAATTTGAAAATCCTTTTGCGTATTTTGCACAATGATTTTTTTATTCTATTTGACCATGAAATTATTTGAAGTTAGATTTTCTTGGATTGATTCATTGATATTGATCTTAATCAGTAAGTTGTGAACCAGCAAAATACACTCTGCTGTATTAAACTGGCTTTTGAGATTTGAATAGGCTGATGATCATCAATTTCCGATTACAGATCAAGCCTTATTCATTATGGTCTATTTCTTATTTGATTTGATCAACTTGAAGAAGAGAATTTTCCGGTCAAAAATGAATTAACTAGACTGTGAGATTCCAGAATAAGGTCCTAAAGCTTTCAGCTTTACATATCTCCGATCTTCGCATTCTTACACGATAACGAAAGATATGATCTTCGAAATTTAGAAGAAATCTCTCACAATTGTCAGAAGAATTCTAAAAAAGATAACCGCAATATCAAATCTTTCAAATTTTGGTCAATTGAATAGTCTTAGCTAAATAGGAGATTAAAATGAAATGATCTTGTGACATTCATTGTTGCGAAATATTTGGAGATATTAATTAGAAAACTTGTAAGAGAGAGGATAAATTTTAGATGATAATAATTGACAGGGTAATGTTACATTGAATTTAGATTTCAAATGAGTGGACTTGAACAAGCTTCAAATAATTTTAGGTGTAAAAGGAGAAAATGAAACCAAATTTTCTCCAAAATAAATAATATTCAAAAGAATTTTTACCATTCTACACATGATAAAGTTGTGACTTCAATATTTTTTCTATAATGGAGACCATGGTAGGCCTTGGTAGGCTAGATATTTCGATTTTTAATGATAATTTGTCCACTCATTTGGAGGAAATAATTAAGTGCAAATGAATAATATTGATAGGCAGGGAAGACATAGACTGAGAAAGCGAAATTATACATCACAAATATGGAACACATTGAATAGAGAGTAGAAAATTTTCTCATCTAACTGATAGTAAAAAAAAGGCCCACATCAATGTGATATCCATTGATTTGGGTTGAATGATGATGATATTGATTTAGAATTTGTTCGCATTTGGCACAATGAGATTTGAATATAATCTCTTTTCTCTTGATTACTAAAACTGTATGATTCAATCATTTTCCAACAGTGTCTTTCATTAAGGAATAGAGGTCATAGGAGGAGAGTGAGAGTGAGAGAGAGGAGAAAAAAGTTCAGATATTTTCCAAATGATTTGAATTGATTATGATCGGTGAAATGATCAATCCGATGATTTGGAAATCAAAGGGAAGAGGAACTTGAAAATTCGGTCTCCAAATCGATTGGCATTTTTCAAAATCAGCCGATATATCAGCGATAAATTTAGATCAAAACTTTGCCATCATCTGGAAGTTATTCTGATGATCTCTGATCATAATTTTCAGGCTTTACAACTTCGTTTCCGAGCTTTCTTCAGATTACTTCGCATTCGACGCTCCACATCTTCATCCCATTCGATGAAGAAGCCTCGCCGATCCACAATCAAGCCTCGGGGTTGTGATTCATTTTGATCGATTCCTGTGAGAATAGAAAGAGATGGAGAGAAAGAGAAAGAAATGAGTATGGTGTGGAGTGAGTTATTGAAAGAATAATCAAATCAAATTACAACTTCCAATGAATACTTGAATACTCAAATATATACAGTATTGAGCAGCCTGTTTCCAATATGCAAATGAGCTTAGGTTAGGGAAAACATGATGTTGAGAGGATTGAATTTGTCAAGGTCTCATCAATATACTCTGAGGTTTTTGACCTCTCTCCAGCCTGACTGTATAAATCACCCTAATTTATCACGACTTAGCTCATGATAACATGGAAATTCATAGTTAGAAGTGAAAAAAATTCTATCTAAATATCGAAAATGAGCATCAAATAATTGAACACTTGTGAATGATTGAATTTCACACAGAAGGATCAGAGAGATGATAATATGTGTATATATGTGAGAGACCTCAAACGAATGGGATGTGATAAAATCAGTGATGAATAATTCCAACCCCTATCGAAAAAAAGTGACCCTGAAAAGTGCACAATCAAATATCATTTCATCCAATATGCCATCATATTATCACTTATTATGGATTCCTATGCAATGGTTTTGACCTGATCTCCTTTTTTGCCAATAGATTGGCACTTGAGAACAATTCTGAATGAACCAGGAGTGATCTTTTTTTTCATGATCAGATTTAGTCATGATTGTCCTATGTGCCAGGTGTCATGATCATCTTGAGCCTCAGAATGAACCGAGAAATTTTAACAATTTTTATCTTAACCCTATGTGTAAAGTCTATTCATGGCTTTGTGGAAGATTTTCACCATGAAAATGATGATGATTTTGAATCCAATCACGATGGAATATCATCTTATCAACGTTATCGGCTACCAAACTGGACCAGATCTCTAGTTTTGCCATGTTTCTTCAAAACTTGCTTCGATGAAAATGAAGTCGGATGCTTTCAGCCTCAAGCAATGGAACTTATTCCAATATTACCACCGGTTCCCGTGTGTCCACATTCACCCCACTTTATTGATCTCAAATTTCAAGTGTACTTGAGAAAAAATTCCTCCAAACCAGTGGAAGTAGAAGATATTCCTCATGGAGCTAAGCTGGGCATATGTACCCACGGATACACACCCACCAGCAATGCATCCTTTACCCAGTTGATGAAAGACACAGTTCTCAAGATTCCCGGTATCGATGCTTGTCTCTTACCCGATTGGGATCGAGGTGCCAAGAGTGGTAATTATCCGGGCAGTTTCACAGTGCCAGTTGAATCGGGAGTTTTGGCAGCTCGAAATCTTCAAATGGTGGGTAGACTGGTGGCTGTTGCACTGGCCAAAATAGCCAAGGCAAGATCGCTTCGATTTGAAGATATGTACTATTATGGCCATAGTTATGGTGCCCAAATGGCACATCATGTTGCCTATTGGCTGAAGAAACGTTACAACAAGAAGATCCATCGAATGACATGTAAGTTTTCTTTCCTATTATCTCAACAAATGATTGATCTATTGATTGTTAGATTGAAAAATTTTCTCTCTCTCTCTCTCTTAATTATCTTTTATAAGTGGCTGATCCTGGTGGACCATTCTTTTTGGGCCATCCTGAGCGTGCTGTGAACAAGAATGATGCTGATTTTGTGGACTGTGTTCATACATCCATATTTTATCCTCTCATGGTTCCTCACACGGTGGGCTACTATCAGAATGTGTGTCATCGAGACTTTTATCCAAACGGAGGTGGAGATCTACTTCGAAATCAACCAGGCTGTGAGCAAAGTTATCTCGCATGGTGTTCACATTTTAAAGCCCTCTTTGATATTGATGCTGCTGTTGGCTATTGTGAATATCGTACCGTTAAGTGTCCCTATTTGGCTAATTTTGAGAGACAAAATTGTACTGATAGTCCAATAAAATTTGGCTATCGAGCGGATGAGGATCCTGAGGAGGGTATATTTTACGTTGGAGTTCCTAAGAATCCATATGAATGCTTGAATTACAATGTAACCGAAGAAGAGGAAGGAGGACAAACGACAATAGCAACAATGGTGGAACCCGAATGGGATAAATGGGACGATATGGACAAGTGGGATAAAATTATGCCAAATAGAACCTCGACCACGATGGTGACAATTGGTCAGAATAGTACAACCGAAAGTGTGGTTTCTACAGATTCAACTACAGAGGGAATAAGCACGATCGCTTCGATTCGAAATGGGACAGAGAAAAATCCAATATCGGTGACTTCGAGTACTAGTTCATCAGAATCTGATATTAAACTGGAAACATCAACAAGAATAAGTCCTGCACAGAACGAAACAGTTTCCACTATTGAGTCTGTTCGGAATGTGACAACGGAAGATATAATAACAACGACTCCCATATTTAATTCTACCTCATCAGAATCTGGAATTACACTCGAAACATCAACAAGGATAAATCTTTTAACAAACGAAACGGTGGCTACTTTTAGCTCTGTCCAAAATGAAACTTCAGGAAGTACAATTCTGATAGATTCTGCTGAAAATGCAACAATTAATAATTTGATGGAGACAACTACGATTGGATTATCTGAGAATATAACCAAAACTGATCTTGTTCAGGAGACTGGTGGAGAGAATGTGACTGGAATAGATACCGATGATGATATGTGGCTAGAAAATTCAACAACAACTGATTCTGGTACTTTTTTATAGGAATATCGAGAGGACTTCATGAGTCGAGTTTTGATAAGAATGTTTCAAAATATTCTGTATAACTAGAAAATATATGCTTCAAACACATGGAATCTTAAATCACACTTTTGTGTCAACGACTTGAGTTGATTTTTGGTCAGGAGTTTGAAAACTTTACCCTCTGAAGATATTATCTGAAGACCTGTGGGAATTTCTCTCATGAATTCCAATGCTCATTTGAAGAGTATAAAAAATCTCCACTTTGGAATGGAGAAATTGTGAGTAATCGGCATAGAGAGGAAGAGTAAAAAAATGAAATCGAATTGAGATTGATAAATAGATGATACAAACCCATAACCAAGTAAGTAGATTTTGTCGGCATCTGGGGACAATTGCATTCGATATCATCCATAGGAACCCATAAAGATTCTAGGCCTCGTTTATACTTGTTGAAGCTATGTTTATAAAGGTGAATTATACGAATTGAAATCCGAAGCCATTCACCGATAGTTTCCCATGAGACCACATCAACTTTCATTGCTGAAATAGGAAATACAAGAAGAAGGTGAATGAAGTGAAAGAGAAAAATTGAGTGAGATGAATGCATTGAAACAAAGATGAGTAGAAAAGTGTGCACAAATAATGATTGGTGATGCAATCATCCGGTATCTTGTTGTTTATCATCGGCATCCACACACAAATACACACATTTATATACGTATACTCAAAATCTCTGGGCCATTAGAATTTTTTTACGGAAAAAAGATACAATGTTGTCTCAGGAGAGAAACTATTTCTTTCTCTCCATTGAATCTCATCCATTTCCATTAAATACCAAATGATTGGCAATCAGAAAAAAGAGTCGAGACATGAGAGGAGAAAAAAAGTAGGAGAGAGGGAGGAGAAAAGAGGGTGGTGCAGAGGAATTTTTCACCCACAAGATGAGTAGAGTAGAAGTTGGAGGAAAGTTGAGAAGAATAGAGAGTGAAGAGTATCGAGAAAAGTGGGAGGATGGAGAAGATATGAGAAATATGAGAAAAACTATTTTGATCCGGAAGAGCAAAGTTGGGATGCTGAGATGCTCAATTTGGTAGGGCTCAAAGGGAAGAAGAAGGGTTCTGCAAGAGGAAATGATGATATTTAGGGTTGCTTATCAGGTAGAAATTTGAAGGTGCCTTAGTCGGTAATGAAAATTCATTTTGCTCGAAAGTTCAGCCTGAATGTAAGATACCAGGCGAATACAATACAATACGCTAATGTATTGGAGACGCAAACTTTCTGCTTGAAGGTTGAGACTAATGGCTGTGATAAGAAGAGAAAGTTAGATATTTTCTGGCTAATATGAGGATGATTCTAAATCGTCAATTATGATTGATTTGAGATCTATGATACACTAATCACCCTCTAAATACGTTGATTCAACAATAATAGGACCCATAAATAATGAAGGATAAAGACCTCGAAGTGATCCGAGAAATTGCTAGGTTGATCCATCCAGCTTAGAAAAGGACAAAATTATCTACTCTCATTTCAGTTGATACACTGAAAATGAGAAGAGAGAAGATTAAGACTTCAGTGAAAATGAATTAGAAGATCAAGAATACGGAGACAGAAAATAGCGGGAAATTTTTCCGAAAAAGAACCCAAAATAAGTCTCTCTTCGGCTATGGTATCATATTTTTCTCCTAATAGTCTGAGAAGATGATGCCAATCAGCTAATCTAAAAATACTGATCTTCATTCACTGGATCTCCTGGTGAAAACTCAATCCTACTTCTGATCCCAGAAAATTGTAATTAATTGATACTTTCTTGCTAATTGTTAGATTATTTTCTGATCTGATCATCTTCAGAAAGTGAAGACAGCTAATGTCTGGTAGCTAGTCCAGTCATTTTGTGTTTATTTGAAAGTAGCCAGAGCTTTTCCAGTTCATTATGTGAGAGTTTATCAACCAAAAGAGAAATCTTATTCGATAAAGTTGTAGTCTTCTGGATGAAAGTCTACGGATGCTGTGAGATGGTCAATAATGTTTCCTACAGGTGAACAGAAAACATCTCGAAGATGATGGGCAAATGAATCACTATCCAAACACTGTATATACAATCAAATATAAGCAACTTTTCTCTCTCTCTCGCTTCCTTAGTCAATATTGCAGAATGTTACTCATATATACAAGAGGGAAAGATTGTGGATAGATCGGATAAGTAGTTCGTGATAGAACATTTCCGATAGAAAATCAGTGAGGTTAATCGAACCAGAGAGAGAGAGAGAGAGAGAGAGAGAGAGAGAGAGAGAGAGAGAGAGAGAGAGAGAGAGAGAGAGAGAGAAAGTGTTCATCAAACAATCCAAAGATTTACACTTGGAACCATAACAGGATCCAAGATTGAGGATGAGAAAGCCTATTGCTTCCATCGGAAACGTGCAAAGTTCTGATCATTTTGTGAGACAATAAACAAATGATGTCCAAGACATGACAATGATTGCCCGCGATACAAAGAATATTTCGGCTAGTGGTCAAAGCCTATTGAGACCATCAGCGTAAGAGGCTCTCAAGAGAGATAGAGTATTGAGGAAAAATATTGGATCTAATCTTGGGATAACAGGGTCCATGGATGCACACAAATACACACAAATACACAACACAAGAGGAGAAGATGAGGATGGATGATGATAGTGGCAAGAAAATGGAAAATCGAACATAAGGTAATCTTATGGAATGAGATATACAAGAGAGTAGGATAGATTCATTCACCAGAGTAAGCATTCTCAAGTTTTATGAGGCTCTTCTTCACTCTGGCTGAAAGTTGGAACATTTTGGAGAGAGAAAGAGGAGAAAAAATCTGGTTGAGATAGATTGATCATCATTAGTGGTAATTTCAATTTAAATAATATATTCATGAGGGAGTGAAGAGAAAATGCTTTGAAAAGTGTATTACATAAAGCCATGCTTGTGAAAAAAATTTTACAGCTTCTGGAGCGTAATCACTAAAGTGAGGAAACCTTTGGAGCAACCAGTCGCATGGATTTTTTGATCCCTGAACATCATCTCAGGTGAAGAAAGCACAACCTCGAGAATTTTCATATTCTTTCAAATATAGTTAGTGGGGAGAATAAAATAAAGTGAGATAGGTAAATTCAACACAAAAAGAAAAATTCTAATTCTGATCTGAAGAAAGAGAAAGAGGTTAACATGTAATGTCCCTTCCTTTCGAAATGCAATGTTGATCATATCAACATGCTTTATCAACTCAATTTGATTAGATTACACTAGTATTGACTGTGAAGAGTGAACTAGATTATTTGCCTGCCATTGATTATCATGAAACATGTTGAATAACTCGATCATGATGAACCTCATTGAATACCTCAGTTTGGTAGCATATTGTAAGCAAAACTTGATACTCTGATCCATAGTCTTGACTTTGAGACTATAAAAGGTGTCAGTGATGGTTAAGTCGAGTCTCCCATCTCGTTTTGTGGATGTGATGAAAATCATCAATATTGAAGTAACTTGAAATTATGAGGCTAATCAATTTCTTTCTCTACTCAGCCTGCACCATATCAGAGCAGCTATGTAATCAAACCTCAGTGAATGGGAAGCTGATAGCTGTTGGATGATTTAAAACGAAACAAATGACACCACAAAGGAAACACGGAAAAAAACTTTTCAGATCAAAGCAAGAATGAAAAATGATGCTATCACTGGACAGCAAATGAGTTGTCATCATCTCTTCTCTCGGCTTTGGTGGATCAAAGCCACTCATGAACCATCAGAGAAGATACATTTTCAGCTCCAATGATCATGTGAGCTTTCATCAATAGATTCTCTCAAGGATCATCAACTATGAATTGAATGGTGAAAGGAAGAGAGAGAGAGAGAGAGAGAGAGAGAGAGAGAGAGATCAAAGAAGCAAAATATTTGGACACTTTTTGGTGCTAAATCTATTTGTGAGCTTCATTAACAACTCACCATAGAGATGTGGCTGCCAGAATCATCAATGTATGATGTATACTCGATTATCAGAAAAATTTCAACAATTTCATATCACAATTTGATTGATATTAGTTAATACACATTATCTGTTCAATATCTGAGCACAGATTATGATTTTTCTTTTCAATATACTGTGAGTTCATATTTTATGGAGGAGAAAGAAGAAGAGGAGAAACAACAATTCAAAGAAGATTGAACCAAAATTTTCGATTAAAGTCTTTATCCTTCTCTTCTCTTGAGATGCATTTTTAACTCTTATTTTCTATTCGAAAATATTGATGGATAAACACCAATGTTTGCCTTAATTCAATCTCCATATGGTTGTTCGGAAAAAAAGATGGCTAATAATTCATAGCTATCGAGCCTTGAGAAATGGAAAAAATTTTTCTTCCTCTCTTTACATGTAATGTTTGGAAAAACGAACGAAGCGTGACTAAAAAAGGCAAAGAATCGATCAAATTGATGAGCACTCAAGATAAAAATCTAGAGATCGAATGTAAAAGGTATAAAAATTCCATAGAAACAGTTTTTTATTCTACTCTCTCGTTTATCGAACAACAGCTATCTTTTCGGAACATTATTATACTGATGATACCTTATGCTTCGCTCCAGTTCAGTTTTTTTCCATGTGAATAATGAATGAGGAAGAGAAAGAGAAAGAGTAAAAGAGAGAGAGCCAATGAATTACTGTACCATCAGTTATATTCTCTACAAGGGGTCAGCAAATGGATAGTTGCTATTAGATGGAATTCGTTCACCTAAAGTGCCCTGTGGTTAGGCCACAGATTAGAATAAATCATTGATAAGAGGCTCGATTGTTGTTTCGAGATCAAAGTAGACTGACCAACAGATAAAGTTCAATATACTGGCAATCGAATAAATGCAAACGGTACTGATTCCAAATTTTTTAGAAAAAAGGAATACTTTTCTGGCATAGTTTCAAATCTAGAGATTTGGGTAAAATTGGTGAAAAATTGGAGCTTTGAATATAATTCAGTGACAAATAACTATCAATCTACTGATGAGATAATGAGTACACAGAAAACTGTATCAATGATGCTGAAATGTGTGAAAATGATTCTTAAATGAGTACTGGAATAGTAGCATTCTCATCCTGTTTTACTTGGCTATACTTTCACTATTGATAGGATCATGATATGTACCCATGATTGATGCAGTGAGAATAGAGGATGAGGCGGAAAGAAAAGGACAGCAATGATGACAGGATGATAGAGTGGATGAGGGAGTGAGAAGATGCGGACTCTAGGAAAAAGAGGATGAAAGTGAGAGAAAAACTATCCAAGAGAAACTTTTTTCGATCGTTTTGCTCAAAGAGGTCTCTAAACGGAATGATAGTTGATGAGAGGAGAAGAAGAAAAGGTCTCAAAGAAGGAAAAAAGAGAGAGTTATCAGTATAAACAATTAGAGTAACATGATACGAGTCTATAAAATCTGATCGGAAGATTCTTTCGAGAATCCATTGCAATCTTCTGATTTCATGAAGTGAAAAAATTACCAGAATCAGAATGCGAATAGTAGGGATGGATACATTCCTACTGTTAATCCAAAAAACGCAACAAGGCGTTGAAGAATGATCCAGAAAAAAGCTGAATAGAAAATATTCTCCAAAACGATCATCTTGAAATATAGTTATTGAATCTCTTAAATCTCAAAAGATCTTACAAGCTTGCGAAGCGCTGAGCTCAATGGTTCAAAAAAGAATCAAGACCATCGCTTGTAAGCAGGAATAAGATTGCTCATGAAGAGGAATTTCCATTCAAAAACTCCAATAACTCCAATAACTCCAATAACTCCAAGAAACGGATTGATTTATGCACTGAGAGGATTGTTAAGGATCTTCATTGTAGGCGAATTCCATTGAACTTTGAACAAAGTTCAAGGTTAGCTGGAATATCAGTATACAAATTTTTCAAAACTTTATAGATTTGTCTCCAAAATTCAAAATGCATGTATTTCAAAAGAGAATCTGAGATTGGTAGAAGTAGATATTGAAACCCTCTCTTTACGTTTCAAAAAGGATGAAATTGGGAAATCGAATTGGAATATTTTGACATCCAAATTATAGAAAGGGGTCGAAAACGCTTCAGGATGGCCAACACAAACATTCATTCGCTCTCATCGTATAGCTCAACATGTGGTACTGATGTTCCAGTCCAAAAGGGCATGAAGAGGGACAATCAAACAATCTTATGGCCAGATATATGTGATAAAATGGATCCTATGAAAAGCCACTGTGATAAAAGCTATTCTGGATGAGAAGTATGGAACTACAGAACATATGAAAGAGAAACAGAGAGATGAAGAGCGTAAACTTTATCCAGCTCGTTTGCATTGGACTGGCTACACAAACACAATACATACATCAACACCATTGGATTCTTTTGTCTAGTAGGGTTTCATTAGAGTTACCCATGGACATCCGGCTATGGGATCATTTTCGATGGCTATGGACACGAGTAACTGTAGGCTCCAAGTGAAATCAGAATAAGAAAGAACGGAAACACGTTCAAATAATGAGAGGGTGAATAAATAGTGGGAGAGACTATTGATCATTGATCTAATCTGGACATTTCCAACTCAAATGGGTATGGATATGGATGGACAAACGAGCCTGTAGTTGACCACAAGAAAACGATGAAGGGTAGCGAGGGCTACTATTGTCAGCTTTTTGGGGTGTTTTTTCTACACCTACTAGTGATATCAATCTCAGTAAGGACAAGTATCTGACACATTAAAAGCTTGATCGAGCATCCAAATGAGCACTTAAAGTTCCTTTCTCTTGTGATGTCAACATAGTCTCTCTCCCTCTCTTTCTTTCTCTCTCTTTCTCTTTCAGGCCAAGAAGATCGTTTGCAAGCCAATATCGGATCATGACCATCAATACTTCACGATCAGCTGTACAAATACCATTTCTTTGTCCATGTTCAATGGTGAAAGATAATATTCATGCGAAAGTTCAAGACCATACATGATGATGCTGAAAGTATCAGTGGCCTCATGATGACCGTTTAAATTTGACTAGAGCAAGAGAGAACATCTCAAGAGGTTGCAAAGAAGAGGGAATAGAGGAAGAGAGACGGAAAATGCTCAAAAACATCAGGAGTAAACAGAAAAATTGAACAAAAACAACGTTATAATATGTATTGGCAACGTTGTTTAGAGCAAAGCAAATGGATTGAAAGCAAGTGAGGACAATTTTGATTGAGAGTCCATACTTTTGGTTTGACCAGTCAAAAGATTCCAATATTGCACTCTAGAAAGTGAGTGAAAGAGAGAGAGAGAGAGGGATGGCCAACTAGATGGATGATTCGAATGAGAGGAATGGCTGAAAGATGGCAATTTCGAATGGATCCTGAATAGCATTCAGGGTCAAAACTCTCTTACTTTTATTGAATTACTATGCCTCAAAGCTACCAAAAGAATCCAGGAAAGATATTGTCTTTCGTCTTAAAGGAAATATAAGAAATATGATGAGAATAGTGGTAGCCCTCTCTCGCTAATGAAATATTTGAGGCAACTTAGGGAAGGAAGAAGAAGAAGAAGAAGAGGAAAAAGGAGAACAGATAATGTGGTTCCTCGACCAGTTGATTTCATAGAGAAGTGAATTTTCCATGGTAATTCAGACTATGGGGCCTCAACACCTACTATATCTTCCTAATCACTCCATGTATTGCAATGTTAAGCTGACTGCTCAACTACATTCAACGGAACTGTGGACACTAAACACGCTATCTCATGAAGCACTCATTATCAAGGCAAGTACATAAACCATGGAAAAATGATTGAACGAATAAAATAAAACTTGCGATCAAAAATGAAGAGCATGTAGATGATGTTAAGAGGAGAAAAAATTACACTGTTATGAATGAATGGGTTAAAAGTCTGAAAGAGAGAGAGAGGTGTAAGAAAGAGGTGTGAGGAAAAGTTATTTGCTGATAAAGATTTGGAAAATTTGAGCGACCAAGAATGTCGATCATCATTCATCATGTTTATTACTTTTTTTGAGCAACAATTTTTTGTAGCTCAAGGGAATTCGTTTGACTTTTTCGTGGAAAGAAAGAGCAAAAGAGAGAGATCTGTACTTGGAGTTGTTGGCAAATGCTGGGATGCTGAGATGATGTGGTATGGGCATGAAGATGAGTGAAAAGAAAGATAGATGTGAACATGAAAGTGAGGGCGACCATGTGAACTATGATCGAGATTAATGTTATTCCGGGAGGCTGGAGAACACATATCGAATCATATTGTGGTGGGCATTGAAGCAAAAAAGTGGAGTATGTGTGTATATGTGATCGAAGTAGGGAAGAGGTAAAGTGAAAGCTAACAAAAATGTTGCTATATTAAAGAGAGAGAGAGAACGAGAAAGAGAAAGAATGAAGCAAAAAAAAGTGATGCTGATGGAAGGAAAATGATGGCCCATTGAAATGAGCCAAAAAATTGGAGAGAAATGAAAATAATCAAGCTTAATTTAACCCACAAAATTACTGCTCATTATTTTCGGGCTCACCAAGGAAGCAAAGTTTCTGTGTGTGATTACTTTGTTGCTGAGAAAATGTTTATCCACTGAAGGAAGGAGTGGAAAGAGATTAGGAATTCCTCAGATTCTTATGAGAAGAAAGGCAAATTTTTACATCACACATCTTACTGGTGACTGCATCCTCATCAAATTTGTGCACCCACATAAAGAGAGGAAAATGCTACTGATGAAAAATACTCACCAAAATCTAGATGACAAAATTTGGTGAGAGTCAATTTGCGAGTCTCAGCTCGGCAATTTCCACAATCATCTTCTGTTCATTTCAAAATTGAATAAGAAGAAAAAAAAGTCAAATAAGTTGAGTAAACTTGTGGTTAAAATTTGCCAAATATAATAAGAAGATAGCGAAGAAAGGTATATTAAATCAAAATTTGCTTACCGTCTGCTTGATTCTCAGCCATATCATAGTCTGATAGAGAATGCACCATGTTGTTCAAAGGTACACCTAGAAGATCCAAGTAAGAGTAAGAGAATACAATCAGAATAAGAATAAGGGCATTGAAAGGCGAAGGTCACGGGGGGCTAATAAGACATTCTGTGTTACTTATCCCTTGAGCACCTAACTGGATGAATGATTCTGAGTGTATGTGTATCTTATTTCCTGTGTATGGTTGAAGCTCACACTTAACTGACCACTAGACAGAGATTGAATAAACCAAAATACACTGGAGAATCATCCATAGCTTATCCTCTCATAGAAGATAGCAGCGAGTGTATGCTTGAGTGTATTTTCGATTTTTCGATAATGTACAAGCAGCTATAGTAGGGTCTCATGAATTGAGAAAGAGAGAGAAAAGGAAGAAAAACCACTCAATTCACATGCTGAGATGGATATAGAATCAACAAAATTTGATCAACCTAAAGGTACTCTGTAATTCTTCCAGGAAAAATTTGAAGATAGGTGAACATAGAATACAAGGTAAATCTCATCGCACGTGGTAAATTGAACACACAACTAAGAACCCTGGACACAGTGTGTGTTAGAGGTAAAGTAATGAATTGAAGTGAATTACTCAATGACAAGAATGCTGAAAGTGATAAAACCCCTAAGAATACGACCTCTCTCGTGTCCTCAATTTTCGGAAGGAGTAAGTAAATACACAGTATACCTTGGCAAGAGAGAGAAAGAGAGAGAGAGAGAGAGAGAGAGAGAGAGAGAGAGAGAGAGAGAGAGAGAGAGAGAGAGAGAGAGAGAGAGAGGAATGATGAGATTTTGAGGAACACTTGATTTGTTTCTTGCTTGTAAGCCTTTTAGAAAATCTGATAACCAAGTGGATCAATCACACGAGTAGGAAGGTGCTATTAACTTGTTCAAAGGTGTCAAGAGCCATATTTTAGAGCCTAACTCAAATGTAACTCTATCCTTTCTCTCTCTCTCTCTCTCTTTCCTCTTTTTATCCCAATAATTCAAAGGTCCTATCATGCTGTGGCCTGGCTATTTATCAACATCAAGCTGGAAAAATGGAAAGAGAAGGCTTGTGTATATGTGTATGTGTGTGTGTGGAGGAAGCCTTCAGGATAAAGGCGATGATCAATGTGAGCTATACTGATGAATGGTTTCAGTTTATTTATATCGCTTGTTAACTATTCAATTACCACCTATGGATGAGCTTAAAGTGTATGGAAAGAGAGAAGAAAAAAAGAGAGATAGCAAATATTTTGTGAAAAAGGCTATACTTACGTATACATGGTGCCACAGTGGATCGAGTCTGTTGGTAGCCTTTGGCACATCTATTGCACGTTATACCGGTCACTCCATCCTTACACGGGCACTGACCAGTGGTTTGGTTACATGTTTTGCCTGAAGCACCCACTGGGTGACAATCGCAAGCTGAATAGGAGAAAGAGAGAAAAACGATATATATATGCATGTTTAAATGGAGAAAAACTAGTGAAAAGGTGGTCGAAAAATTATTGTCCCAATAGGAGGTCGAAGTTTAGAAGAAACATGAAAAACAAGCATAAACTGGAGCAATTCTTGTTCTTCTATGAACTTTTTTCTTCTCCCTTCTGGAATTCAATGAAATTGGTCCCAAAAATCTAGTCATGAAAAAAAAGTTTCCAAAATTTGTTGTACTTTGTGAGATTTTGCTTTCTGTAGCCTTTGAGCTGGAGAAAACAGAGAACATTAGGGTCTCAACAGTCAATGATACTGGTGGGCCAATTGAACTCAGTACATTTTTCGAGTTTTGACTGTTGTTAAGTGAAAAAAGAAACTGAATGAGGAGTGAAAAAGATGAATAGTCTGGTAAAAGTGATCTTTTTTTCTTGCTCAACTGTGAGATGATTCTTTTCTAGTCTACTTGGGTGTCCGACAATACCTTTGCTTTTCAAATTTTCTTACCTTACTATGCCTGTCTATTATAATTCTTCTCGATGAAAAATGATCCTATTCAGATAAATTCATGTACTTTAGAGTCAGAGAGAAAGAGGAAGGCAGAAAGTTTGTATATGTACCTTCCTTTATACTGTATAAATGCTACATTTGCATGCTGGACACATCTCGACATGCTTGCATGAACAAGTGAAAATTGTACTAGATTTTGCTGACTGAATCACAATAAAAGTATGTGTATATTAGCTCTGTCCATCACTCTAGCATAGTCTAACTTATACTATATACCTTCAGTCTGATTAATTGTTCTTCAGCTCAGTGTAGAAAACTAAAAATAATAGTGAACAGTATATCGAAACAGGAAGAATTGTCAGTATGAAATGAGTTCCAAAAAGAATTTCAGACTATCAACTTACGTTTGCAGACTTTCCTATGAGTCAATGGCTTGGTTGGATCTCTATAAAAACCTTCTCGACAGTAATGACAATATCGGCCATCAGTGTTATGACGACATTTTAGACATACTCCACCAGTTTTTTTGCCAGAAAGTTTATAAAGTTCCATATTGAATCGACATCGTCTGGAATGTTGATTACAGTTACAGGCTATAAGGTCATGGACGTGAGAGAAAGAGAGAGAAAGAGAAAAAAATTTGAATATATTCATCCATATAAGAGTCATTCTTTGGAGATTAGTGTATAGTAATGTTCCTACAAGGGAATATACTAGAAAATTTTGGCTTGATTCATTGCATCACTGGTCCTCGATCCTCATAATGTTGGCCCTGTCTTGGCGAACATGTGCAAATCCCAAGTGAAGATGTACGGATGGATGGTGCTAATATGATTTCTAGATCATATCGGCGGAGGACTTTACTCGCACGAGTAGAGTGTTGATGTTTGACAAAAGTAACAGAAATCGAATCAAGTGATAATGGTGGCAGAGAGCTGTTTCCAATCAGGACATTCAAATGTTTTCCCAATACCGCATTCATCAGAGACTATAGAGAATAGAGAGTTGATGATGATAGAAAATATCACGTTCACCACAATGGCTTACTGACAATAGGGAGCCTTTAGGGTGGAAAATTTTCCGTTAAGATACACTAGATTCTTGTAAGAGGAAACTAATAACCGTTCAGTCCACTGAATGACATCTTATACAGCTAAGCCTGTGAAGTAGAGAAAGAAACTTTTCCCTAGACAATAGTAACAGAGACTGGAAATTCTGATTACTCACTTCTGACCAAACATTTCCGATGCTAGATTCATGTATTGATTTTTTTCTCACCCTGGCAAATTGTTGATCTCTCTCTCTCTCTCTCTCTCTCTCTCTCTCTCTCTCTCTCTCTCTCTCTCTCTCTC
>QZCP01000356.1:32049-45516 GCA_003956705.1 Brevipalpus yothersi
GTATGTTGAGGGTCCATATGTTCGAATGCAGTTTCCTTTTTTCTAAATAAGAGATCAGAAAAGTATCACGAACACGCAAAATTAGGTGAACACCGAACAGAGTTTTCCATCTCTCTTACTTTCCATACCTGTAATGTACTTCAACAAAGTGATTACTCCACATGAATGAGCATTCGATTGTAGCATTCTACACATGAATGATGTATTTTTCTTAACGGCCGAGTCGTGCCTGAGCAATAAGGCACGACTCGGCCGTTAAGAAAAATACATCATTCATGTGTAGAATGCTACAATCGAATGCTCATTCATGTGGAGTAATCACTTTGTTGAAGTACATTACAGGTATGGAAAGTAAGAGAGATGGAAAACTCTGTTCGGTGTTCACCTAATTTTGCGTGTTCGTGATACTTTTCTGATCTCTTATTTAGAAAAAAGGAAACTGCATTCGAACATATGGACCCTCAACATACTGATCACTGCAGTTACTACTACTACTACTACTTCTCATGTCCATGTACATGTTTTACTGTGAAGAAAAATGCTTATTGTTAGAATAAAATTGGCCAGCTTTACTGGCTTGGATATTTGTATGTTCGTATGGGCACGCATTGTTAGTTCGTTATGAATCAGAGAAAAGCTAGAAAAGAAAAAAAAAATTCGGTAGCTACTGCATGCTAAAGTTTTGGAAAATCAAATCATGAATCATGAATAAAGGATGAAGTATAAAAGAGAATCTTGGTCTGCTCTTGTTCAAATATTCTTGCCCCTCTTCGTTCAAGAAAGAAAGGTTTTCCAACTATCATGTGAACAATCTAATTTGAACTTTATCAGGATCATGTTTCCTTCTCAAAACTCTTTAGGATATCTTCATATGATTCAGACAATAGATTTAGTAACCAATCTTTGATCAAAAAATGTTCTCAGAAAACATTAACATGATAAAGTGTGTAGAAAATTTCGCACACAAATTATTTTGACTCTAATCCCAATAACAATAGCAAACTGATCGGAAATTTTGAGAAATTTTCAAATCTTTTCCAAAATAATCACAAAATTCATGATAAAACGAATAAAAAAAGCTAGATATAAGCTTAAGACAAAAGTTTTGAAGTGGGAAATAAAAGGCTATTGAACGAGAAAAGAAGAGACAAAAAAAATTGGTAATACTAAAACTTACTTGGATGCATGTCCATTACACTTGCATCGACCACCAATGGCTAAATCGGATGCTGCATAGTAGAAACTATCGGCTGGTTTATGAGCCATCAAAAGATTACTTGTGTCCGTATCATTATCAACGGTACCACTGTATGGATCAAATGGCGTTGGATTTGGCTCATTGGCATTGACTGTTGGATTGATTTCGATTTGTTGTCCAGTTGGAAGAGGTCGACCATTAACTCGATTGAACACAATACGAATATCGGTTGCAGTCACCCAATCCTGTAACACTGGACTATTATCAAAATCATAGGCCGATGGTCTACTTTCCAAGGTGCTGAATGCTACACGTCCACCGAGATTAGCTTCCGAAACACTTTCCGTGCATAATGGTTCCTGTTCATTGCCCTTGGTGATCGGTATTCGGGTTGATCGGCCATAAACTTTGGCACAATCACTTGAATAGAATTGAAATGGATGCCAAGTTTCACCATAATCTAAACTCTTATGGATTGCCATTGAGTCAGGCTTTTGGGAACAAAATTGTAGACTGATGTAGGTTAATTCATATTTTTTGCCCAAACTAAGTGTAAGTGTAACATTTTCCAGTGGATCCGAGAATGGTGATGATATCCAGCAAGTTGTATTACTCGGATTGTGTAGATCGGTGAGGTAAGATGATGGATGACGAAGATTGGGATCTGTCTCATCGCACATTTGACATTGAGATGCTGACACTGATGATATGCGATCAGCCTTACGGTCATCAGTCTCAACGATAGACGATGGAGCGATACAATATCTTGATGGTGGAGATCCACATTCACTGGACACTTCAACTCGCTTATCAAACGCAGCATTCACAAAGTCTGGTATACAGCGTCTTGGATTACCGTTCTCATCGTAGCATGGATCAATTGGATTCACCTGTGATGATCCAAAATTCCATTGATACGATGATGCGGCGAGAATAGCGGAAAATTGTGATGATGATAGTGTGATCACAATGATGAACAATATGAACGATAGTTTGGAATGATATAAATTGTGTTGATCGGAAGCAGAAAATTTGACTTCCATTCTGTGTTTTGATGTATACAGAAATTGAGTCGATCCCAGAAGAAGAAAAAAAGATCGAGGAACACTTAAGAAGGCGAAATTATAACTTCCGTGAGCTGACACATGGAAAAGTGAAGATAAGAGTGGATCTAGTTGCGAAGAAGAGAAGACATTAAAGAAAAGCTCACTATCGGGCTCGAGTAATACTTTTTACACTCACACAGACACTTATACAAGTTTGCTCAGTTTGATTCAAGTGATTAAAAGTGGTTCCAATCAATGTTTCACAATTATAATGTGATTCACTATATGGAAAAAATGACGATGAAAAACACTTGAGAATGTCCACTAGAGAGAAAGAAAGAAAGAGAAAACTAGCGATCGGACTTTACTAGCTCTGACGATTGAGTGAGAATGAAACTGAGCTCAAGAACTGAAGTGTTTAACTCAGGGCGGGCTTAGAACGGACTTGAGGAATCCCAAACTTTTATGTAGCGACGCCATCTAAAGATTGGTTCTCTCAACTCACGAGAAAAAGAGAATATTTTGCAAGGCATTTTCATTGGAGTATTCATTGGCGATTTAAGTAAGTACTGTTGACCAAAATTTTCTGAATTTTGATCTCCAATCTCTAAAGTTTCTTTAATCGATTATAGTGCACAAACAGAACACAAAGATGTCCTCTGGGAATTATAATTCAGCGAAAAGAAAAATGTTCTCTTATATCATTCGAAAGGAACATCCATACATGATGCTCATTAGGGGGATGAAAGCCCCGATTTTTGTCCAGTAGTAGTCAGTCATAGATCAGAAAAATGTTCTTGTCATGATGCCTTTATCACAACGTGCGGCAGAGACACTCTAGAAATGTGTTAGATTTGGTCTGAGTTGAAAATTCGAATATGCAATTTACAGCATCGAAAATATTTTAGAATGATATCTGGCATACGCAAAACTTTTCTGAAAATTTTCAGTACGTAAAAAATTGCAACTTATCAGTGACACAGAGTATGGAGCCACAAAAGCTCTTATTCAATTAAGAACAGTACAAGCTCACAAGGCTTAAAAATAGATCAACTTTTTTTTAACTATTTTGAATCACAACTTCATTAAGAATAGATTTGGAAGAGAAATTCGTGATTTATATCTATTAAATGTTCTATTCTTCTATGAAATGGCATCACAGTCTTTCGATCATTGTTTCCACTTCTCTGTTGTTTATTTTCTTCGATCTAAAAGTTCAACAGTTCATATTTTCATTGTGCACCCTTATTCTGAACTCCGAAGACATCACCAAAGCTGCTTCTCCATGGGTGATTATTATATGGTAGAGAAAATAGTTGGGAAAAGAGTGAATAAGAAAAGAGTCTCATACCTCATCAAGTGGCAGGGTTACCCCAATAAGGATACATGGGAACTTCAACATCATCTCGAAAACTGTAGATATCTGATTCATGATTATGAAGAGGAATTTGAGACTCATCTCAAGAAACTTAGAGAGAAAAAAGTAAATGGACAAGCTTCAGCCGATGAAGCTATATTCCTGGGAAAAATTACTCATGTGCCATACACGATTGAATTTAATCCAGAGAAACATCTAGAAGGTTGTGCTATCACCCCTGTCAGGACTACAAAAGCCAAAAAAAAGCTAAAGATGAAAAATGCAGAAACGTTACAGCAGTTCTCGAGATAATTTCTGCGAAGAGACCCATCGATGTATCCTCATCTGATACCAGCAGCTCTGTTTTTCTCGAAGATAATAAAGAAGAGAGTGAGGGAAGTGAAAAAACTGTTGTTGAGGTTGTGGCTTACAAACCTCAACTTGATGTTTTCCATGTTAAATATGATGATGGTGATGAGAAGTATCTCGATCGGGGATATGTGAATGAGATATATGAGCAAGCAGTGATAAGATATTATGGAAAAAACTCAAAAATCATCAAAATCGACCCGTGAATTCACTGAGGCCTTTTCAAAACTTCTCTCCCGTTCCAAAATCTTGGAGCCTCCTCAACTTTCTGATCCTTCATGTTCTGATCAATCAGATGAGGTTACGACATCAACTCCAAGTCCCGTCAGTGAGAGTAGCACTCTAATCAAACCAATTTTGGAGCATTCACTCTGCCATACTACTGACTTCCAGACTGGGTTGAAAGCTGATGAGAACGTCTGCTCCTCCACTTCTCAGCTCAGACGACTTGAGAATCTTGACTCCCTTGGTGCTACAATTTTCTACTCATAGAAAATCGGATCGAGTCTCTAGTTCTTCGTCTGAGAAGCGAGTAGCTGATGAGAATGATTCAGAATTTATTAATCTTGGAGTACTTGACGAGTCAATTTCCCAGAAGATCAGGCATTTCGGTAGTTCAATGGGCTAATAGCCCATTATGCCAAGCGACGATTAGAAAGTTGGTTATCGACTCTACTGGAGACTCGTACGAGTACTTCTCCATCAAAATCTAGTACAAGATACTCTGCCTGGTTTTAAAGACAAAGTTGGATGTCTCTCAACTATCTGGCCGACTCTCTGGTCAATCAGCTGCTCCCTCCTCTATGAGTTGTGAATAGATCCTGTCTACAGACTATTGGAACTCCCCTTCATCATTGAATGGAGGAATATTCACTATGTTGTTCTTCATATCTATTTGTATTGATTTCCAGGGTTGGATAATGTTGAAAACAATTTTGTGTCCAGATTTTGAGGTGTGTAAAATAGAATCCAGAAAAAAATAAATCAGACAGTAATGGTTTACTTTGAGGGAAAAAACTCACCCTTGAAAAGAAAAAGAATGAAATTTCCAAAAAAAAGGCAGTCAGAAAACAGTTACTTGCATATCCTTCTTGATCTGAGTATCATTTGTAATTTAAAAACAATGTCCATTTAAAATATGTTTTACTTTCAATTTTCTCTCTCTCATGAAGAATACTGAGAATGATCTCTCAGGGGCGTACAATGTGAAAAAAGAACCCTGTTCAAGGATCCGAGATGACTTTAATACCAGATAACAAAAACCCACTAGAACCAGACATATTATTTCCTGGACGAGTTCGAGATGGGAGAACTTGAAAATGCCTCATCCAGGTTTCGGAGATTCGTGCATTAATAGAAGATCCCCTCAAATTTTGATAGCATTTTAAAAGACTATCTGTGGTTAAACTAAAAACAACATACGGTTGAGATGGAGATAAATAAGGATAAAGTCGGTCCAAAATTGAGTCAGGCTCATAATTTGTGGTGACTATTATTATACCATCAACGTCTCTCTTGAAAAGTATCTCGAGAGCTTTCTTTTCCTCTTTTTTTCTCAATGCACGACGATTAGCTTTCTCTTCTAACTTTCTACGCTTGGCTTCACTAGGTCCAGGATCTTCATACGTTTCACCATCTTCATCGATGAGTGGAGATGCTTGAGATGAGATCAGTTGAGCATGCTTTTCAGAATCGGTTCCAATTTTATTATCAAGATTTTCAATTAGAGGAATTCGACGCAAACTTATTGATGTTAAGCATGTTTCCAGAGCTTCTGGAGATAAGTTCAATGCATCAACGGATTGTCTCCAACTTGTCATGGGACCGTCATCTAGATAAACTTGAATACAACAACCGGGATCATAGCCTTGCTGTAACATTGAGCCATCACCGACCAATCGATCCACAATGGCCGCAGTTACTAAGCCTAGATTAGTATCAACAACAATATATTTTCCAGAGGAATGGATATTGCACAATGATAACATTTGAGCTAGTGTATCGACTCGAAGATTGTTGATCTTCATTGGTCCACACAAATAAAACATTTCAGCTATAAGTGCAGGAGTTGGCCTTTGAATTCTAATTAAATTGGTGTATTTAGCTTGTTTCTTTTTCAGATACTTTTCTTGTGAGAATGTATTTTTTTCCTTAAAAGTGGCACTATTTTCAACCAAACTCTTCACTATATCGATCGCCGAGATGGCTCTCTTCTTAAGATCTTCAATTTCATCTCTATTAAGTTTTTGTGACAGTCCATCATCGTTAATCGATCGATTATCTTTACTATCATCATCAGGATTAAGATCACCAAACACGGTTCCAACATTGGCCAGAGCACGCAATTGTTCTTGTGTAAATTCAACTTTATACAACGAATGATCTGATCGGTCAAGAGAGTAGAGACAACCCCATTCATCACCAATTATACTTCTCAAATTAATTTTATCTTTACGCATAAAAGTGAATCCAGTGGTATCAATTTTAACCAATCGTGTCAACTTTTTACCCAAAAAAGTGGACATCAGAACATAGTTGCCCATTCGAATTTTGGTATTGTTTGTGCAGTTTGATGAAGATGGAGATGAACATTTCAACGGCTCCACTGATGATGATGGTGATGTTGACAATGAATTTTGTTCGACAGCAATCTCCATTCTCACCTATTGGACTGATTGCAAATCAATTACGAGATGATGATAATGATGATCAAAAAATGGGCAAAATTAAATAGCCATTCTTCTTTTCCGGGAAAACAAATTTACAAAATAAACACAACAATCAAAACACTTTTGGCCGGCAAAAATATTTTTCAATCCAATAAAAACATGCTTTCGAGTCGAAAAATGCGCGCATTTTTCGAAATGCGCCCTCTATAATGTATCTGATCATGAAAAGTTCCAATTTTATTGATGATTTTTGACAAATTTTTTTCCGACAAAAATTGACTAAGTGTGTATGTTTATGTAAAAAGGATGAAGATGGTTTGGGGGAAAACTTTCCAGAAACAGTTGTAGGGCTCTATCTTTTTTTCTGTCCAAATTGTAGCGATTGAAAATTATTCAGGGTAGTGAGAGCAAAAAGTTTTACGTGTGTGAGCATCTCGATAATCAGATGAAAAGTTGAGAATTTTATTGGGGTTCTTGGAAAGTTCTTGCATGAGGTTCTGATTTAAGATTGGCAAATTTTCAGATCATAATACTATGTGTAAGAAGTATTTATCGATATTTGAATTACTCTCACAGCATATACAGCTGTATACATGATATGGTTTTAATTCGATTATTATTTTCGATTTTTGTTGCATTAATTGGTTCTAAAAACCTAAAATCAACTTGATAAAAAGTTCCCAATTTACAGTTTTGCTAACAGTTTTGATTTACTCAAAAAAAGTTGCTAAATTATTTGAAAAGGATATACATGTATATTTATAAAACGAGGAATTCTTTTATTTGAATGTGAAAATTCATCGCTCCAGAAAAAATAATCCAAACAATTGTAAGAATCTTTGAGAAAAATTTCTTTTCATTGCCCTGATCAATTTTGTAGTAATACGAAAATTGATTCCATAACATTGCATATAGTACATCAAGATCTCAGTTTATCATGAGATCACACTATACAGCTCATCGTTTGCATGATCTTTATTTTTTCTTCTTGAATTTCGAAGAGTCACGCAATTAAGTGATTCTCTCCTTAATTGATCCCAAAATATGGGCTACATTGATACGATTGCTCAAGCCTTTGAATATACTCAAAATTCTAGAATGATACGCAAAAAAAGAAGAAAGAGAAAATTATTCTCCATCTGTCACTATGAATTTAATAACTACCATCAATTTGATTAGATCTACCATTTCATCTTGTGCCAATCCGGTGTCTTCTGTCTGGAAAAAAAGGGAAAATAAAGGAGAGAGAAAGAGAAGAGAAGAGAAGAGAGTTGATTGACCTGAAAGCCCATTTTTGTTGAATCTCCGATTCAGATGGATCTGAATAAATCACAGCAGGCTGGGAAACAGGTAGCTGTTTGGTAGATTTTAATTATGCAGCGGCAACCGTTTGCCAGCCGCACGCTGTTTTCAGCCTTCGAGCAATGTCCGAGAAAGAGAGAAAGAGACAGACAAATATATGTGTACTAGTATGTTATGATGTTATAAGCCTTGAATGTTGATCCTATAGACATGAAGAACGGGTTTAATCATTCACTGAGATCGATGGCTAGTTTCAATAGTCACCAAAGCTACCATACCTTTATCCATCTATTCGGCTGATGGATTGATTTTTTCACTTTTGCTGTTTGGAATCAAGTATCAGGCCATCTATCAGATGATCAAAATCCAGACACTTTAGAGTGTGCTAATCACCAAAACCATGGCCACCAATCATTTTGAAGCTACTTGAAATGCTCTGGAGGCATTTCGATTGGGGAAGAAAATTATTTTTAGGCAAATGACTAAAATCATCGACTAATGGTCGTTTATTTCGGATTCATATATCCAGTTATCTATGAAAAGGATGAAATATAGCTCAAAAAATTAACTCTCTAAGCTTTCTCTAACGTTTCAACGTCCCTTTTCATGAAATAAAGAGAGAGAGAGAGAGAGAGAGAGAGAGAGAGAGAGAGAGAGAAGAAAAAGAGTCAACCACTATCAAATGAACGAAAAATTCAGAAACTGGAAACACCATAAGCATCATCATATTTTTTCGCTAATCAATTAAACATGCAAGATATTTTGAAAGATTACAAGAGAAACCTGCGGATGGTGACCTCAATGCATCCTCAACGACTGTATTTAACAATAAAAATTTTGCATCATTACCACTTACTACTCGGTACCTTCTATTCATCACTCTCACAGCACACACACACACACACACACATACAATCTTCTCATCTCCAGTCCAACACTCGAGTCCATTCTACTTACGTTAGATATTCGAAAATTGATTCTAGTCACGATTCATACCTTACATCCATCAAAAACCATAAGTAACCCTTTACTATCTTCATGGCACCTTCTCTTTCTCTTCAACTAATTTTCGACCGATATTGCAATCTTGATTATGCAAAATTTTTCTTCTTCTTCTTCTTCTTGGCTTTCGTTGTAACGTTCGAATTTCGTCGCTTACAGCTTGCCACAAAATGCATCAGATGTCACTACAACAACAAAAACCGGTCTCTTGCTCAGTTCCAGATCTTCGTCAACGTTCTTCATCTTCTTCGTCTTCCAGATATATACTAACGAAATTATCTGAACACATGATGATGATGATGAAAAATTTTCTCTCTTCCAACTGAACTGAGATCTCTCTCTTAGTTTTGATTAGTTAGATTTTAATTTCGTTGATATAATTTGAAAGAGAGTAGAAAAAAATTATATTCTCTATGTAAAAAATGTACCATCATTTCTAGCTGAATATTGTTAATGGTGCATGTGTGTACGATTTAAAAGTGTACAATTTAGTAGAACGATATCTCTCTCTCTCTCTCTCTCTCTCTCTCTTTCTCTCTCTCTCTCTTCTCTTTCTCTTTCTCTTTCTCTCTCTCTGGCTAATCTCGATTGTGTGTCTGACAATCATCTGGAGTAGTCTCTCTCTCTCTCTCAATTGCTCTCTGTATCCATCTCTAATAGTAGTACTCTGTGTCATTGTTTACTTCCAAAGTTCCCCATGTTTCATGTTACTGTTGTGATGATATAAAATCGGTTTTGATTGATATATGTATGTATATATATATGAATGTATATCAACATATACTTTGAAATGAATTGGTGAAATGTCCACCGTGGATGGTGAAACAAGTAGCGATATTCAGCCAAATAGTAATCAAAATAATGATTGTGAATTAGATGAAGTATTGGATTTATCATGTATTGGTAACAATAATACTTGCTCGATACCATTGAAAAAGCGTAAAATATCTAGTATTAATCAAGCTCAAGCCATCTTGTCTACTACTACTACTACTACTGTTGCAACAACACCTACTACTACTACACCTACACCTATCAACACTACTACTGTTACTACGAATATTAGTGGAAATACTATTGATTGTGACATTAATAGTAATTGTCATAATCGTCACAGGATTTCCAGTTGCAATACCGTTACTTCGCCATCGTGTCGATCCAATCATTACCAGTCTCAACATCATCATAATTCATATCATCATCAATCGTCACAACGACAATCGCCACTGATCCAAGTCAGCCACAAAAGTCCTTACAGTGGCAGAAAATCTAGTGCCTTTCCACTATCATCTTCGCCTTGTTTACCATCATCCACATCTTCCTCTTCCTCTTCCTCATCTTCCTCCTCTTCTTCTTCTTCTCCTTCTCCTTCTATACACTTTCTTCACCATCATCATCATCACCATCACCCTACAACACACCAGAGCCCTACTTCCATTTTACCAATCATATCATCATTATCACCTTCTTCTTCCACCTCTTCCTCACTACTCGGTGTACCGACAACGTCAAACCTAAACCCAGTAGTTCTGCCATCATCAACATCATTTGCAATCACAAGTAATAACAACAACAACAACAACACCAACAACAACAGCATCAATATTAACGGTCGTTCATCAGCAACATCAACAATAACAAGAACTAAAGGAATGAGCTGCCGAAGACCCGGTTTTATAACTTGCTCAATTTGTAATGCTACTAAATATTATTCACATGTCCAGCGACGTTTTGGACAATATTCATGTGAGCCATGCTCCAAATTTATGAAAAGATTCCTACGAGATCCCAAGATATATACCTGTTCACACAAAGGTTACTACTAATTATTTTATTTACGTTCATTGCTTGCACACATATTTCCTTTCTCTCTCTTTCTCTTTCTCTCTCTCATAATGTTTTCATTTTTCCTTCTTCTATTTTATACCTTTATCATTGTCTCATAGCCAATCTTTTTTTTCCCATTCTCGTTCATACCTTTTCTTTTCCCCTTATTCATCTCTCTCTCTCTCTCTTTCTCTCTCTTTCCTTTTATCTTGTCTACCTGGAATTCTTCTTCGTTCATATGATCGCTACCGTCTCTACTCCACCATCGACGTCGCCAGATTAGTTATTATATTATTAGTGTATGTGTGTGTGAGAGAGAGAGAAAGTGTGTGTATATAGTAGCGCGTAGTTAGATCATCATTCACTTTTATATCATTTTTATATACAGTCTTTCACACATACACACATTTAACAACTCGATCCTTTACACGATCATCAAGCAGCATACAGTCGCTGTTTCTCATCTTCTTCTCTTCCTGTCTCTCTCTCTCTCTCTCTCTCTCTCTCTCTCTCTCTCTCTCTTTCTCTTTCAATCTGTCTTTCTCTCTATATCTATCTATCTATCTCTTTTCCCTGCCGACGACATCATTGACTACGAAGTGTCCACGCAATTTATAATTCAATTGAATCCATGTCGCTTCAGAACACATTTCGCATGAGCCTGTTTTCACTATTTGATTTTTGATTTGTTCTTTTTTTCTCACTTTTGCCCCAACAACTGGAACGTAAAGTTCTCATTTTGGTTTGTCAATGATTTTTAATTAGATTCATATTATTCTCCTCCTCCCCCTCCCAACCTTCTCCTTCTTCCTCCTCCAAAATTTTCGAATCAAACTGTTATATCATTCAAGATATCATGTTAGATAATCATAAATCGATATTCAATCAGCTGGCTCATTTTGGACCACAACGACTCTCTCTCTCTCTCTTTCACCTTTGTTCTTGCTCTCCTGAACCTTGTCAACTTAACCAGTAGCAGCATTCGAGATAGTAGCATACATACACTCCTAACAGACTAGCAAGCAGATTGATTTCCAATCGATTTTGCATGATCAATCTACTTGTCTTCTTTTCTACTCTTCTATGATGATCACTCAGTTGCTCTCTCTCTCTTTCTCTCTTCACTTCATTCTTCTTTACGCCGTTCTTCACCTCGATTTACTATCTTATCCAATCTAACCCGTTCTTCATCTCTCTCTCTCTATTTCTCGCTTCTTTTCTACTCGATCGCTTTCACTTTGCTTCACCCATCTTCTTTTTCATCTTCTTCTCTCTCTCTCTTCTTTGCCTTGTCCACTACCAGAGAGATGATCTTGGTGAAAGGGGGAAGAACTTAAGAATCATCTATACGGATCAATGCAATTCGAATAAAGTTCACTCATCGATGCTCTCTCTTCGTCTTGTTTTGCGCTACCCTGCATCAGCCCATTAAAAAGACAGAAGAGAGTCATTTAAAGCGCAATGAAACAGCCAATGAAGCCTTGCACTTACTTTGATTATTCACTGATACGGAACATCGAACTGCATCCACTACTTGCTTGCTTGTGATTTTCGGTAGCTGGATGATGATTGTGATGATTGCAAGACAAGATATTTTTTTATCCCGGCAACTTCTTTCACTCTCTAAAAACTCTGTCTACCTTTTCTCTCTCTCTCTCTCTCTCTCTCTCTCTCTCTCTCTCTCTCTCTTTCTCTTCCTTCTTTATATCTATACCTTTTTTAATCACTTTGTTCTCATGAATGTCGTTCGCTATGACCGATCGAAAGAGGCTCTCTCTCTCTTTCTCTCTTATTCTGACCCTTTATTGCAGCAACTATCAAGTAAGCCACACCGTCGGTTTGCAATCACGTTCTGCTGGGTATATCAAGATAGCGGATTTTAGAGCTTGTCGCATTTACGGTGACTGCTTTTTTTGTGATCTTCTCTCTCCCTCCGATTATGATCTTCCCAAGAAAGTTTCACGGATAGGCCGTCCACTCAAATTGAATCCACAAATAATGTAACATTTCGCAATATGTATTTCTTCATTACAAAATTTTGGTGTCCAGATTTTTTGGTGTATCATGGTAGCTTAGCCGGCAGAAATCAGTGACACCATAAGAACAAAGAATAGAATAGTAAAGGCATGGCGAAATTTGTGTGTATGTGTGTGTAAATCTGGTCAAACTAAGCGTAATACATGCACTATTGTGTTTGTGCTTCCTAAAATTGTTCTCTCTCTCTCTTTCTATGCTAACATTTTGATACGCCACGTCAATAGTCTCTTTTGTCACTGTACTTGTCTTTTTAGCATCTTAATTCGTTTACACTCTCATTACCAGCCAAGCGACTCGCAGCGGGTAGTTAAATTGGACCGTGAAAGTGTCTATATTGTGACTGGATTGTCTTCAAGTTTGTCTAACTGTTTCTCTCTCTCTCTCTCACTCTCTAACTAACTATCTATCTTTATGCTTTTCTCTCTCTTCTCTCTCTATCTCCATCATGTTGCAAGTATCACCGATGATAAATTGTGACATTAATTTGAATAATTATCGCTCACGTTCTTCATCTCTTTGCTTTCTTCATCCTTCAATGCTAGCAACGTCTAATCTAGCAGATCAAGGTATCAGCATAACGAGGCTGGCAGGCATAAGGCTTAACGGTTACAGCCTCTCTCTCTCTCTCTCTCTCTCTCTCTCTCTCTCTCTCTCTCTCTC
>QZCP01000357.1:0-29686 GCA_003956705.1 Brevipalpus yothersi
CTCTCTCTCTCTCTCTCTCTCTCTCTCTCTCTCTCTCTCTCTCTCTCTCTCTCTCTCCTCTTGATCTTGATGACCGGATAACATTGACATCAAATCCATCGAAATTGGATCAACTAATTTATTTGCCTCAATTTTTTTCTCCTCTCCCATCTTTCCAACATCTGCTACTTCTTGGCTGGTTCCTGGTCATCATCATCTCTCTCCCTCGTGTTCAACTTTTTCTCATCGATTTTTCACTTCTTCGTGATTCATCCAACAGTGAATGTTTATATATCGTGAAAACATACACATCCATGAGTTGTGTGTGTGAAAAGTTGTACTGAATCATCATCCTAACAAAAATATTATTAATTCATTGAGATTACCTATGTGAATTTTTACACAGTATATGATCACCGTGTGATAATCATCTCGTTAAAATTTGATCAAACTTTTTTCCTGTTGTTGCGAATAGCATTGCGAATCATTTATTCAGTGGAACTCAACACTCTTCGATCATCTCGGTGTTTGTTTACCTTTGATCACTTGGTCGCCGTTTTCCTTTCACTCGCTCTATGATCCTGTAGTGGTAATGTCCATGGGATCATGGACACAGTGGTGATCAACTATATCATCTCGATTAACTAAACACACACAACCATCACCAATCGCCCACATGAGCCATCTCTCTCTCTCCATACATACATACATTCATACTCCTCCCCTATCTCAAGCATCCGGTGATCGCACTTTAACTTCATTCATTCATTGTGTATATACACCTTAAACACAAAGTCAGTCTCCCTGAACCACACTTGGTTGATTGTCCTCTCTCTTTCATTTTCTCTTTATCTGTTTTTCACTCTCTTCTTCTTCTTCTTCTTCTTCTGGGGATCTCAACGTCATAAGCCTTGTCAATATGTTCACTTTTATCTTTACTTGAATCAACAATCAATTTTATCCAATCAACAACCGCTAACAACGGAATTATTTAGTTCATCTTAATATCAAGTGGATATCCAAGTGATTCTTCTTATTCGTTATTCAATTATTACATCAGCCTTATCATTCACCTGTCGTTTGAACTAGTTAATTGGATCTCTCTCTCTCTCTCACTCTTAATCTATTGTCATCTTTTCTCTCTCTCTCACACACATCACAACATTAAACAAACACATGTCCATGCTGCAAAGATCAAGTTCAGCTCAGGTATAGATAATAATCAAAAATTATTGAACTACTCATTCATCTGTCATCGATTATTATTCGTCTGTTATGGTTAATTATTGCTGAATCATCTCTCACAAAAAAGTGTGTCTCTATGTTTTCTTTGCTGTAGGCTGTCTTCCGGATTAGATCAAGTAAATTTCGTCATGTTCATGAAGTAGTTTGGCGTAAAGACTTATGTTACGATAATATTAAGATCACCAAAAATGCCAATGATTCTCAGTTCTGTGCTGTCAACCCAAAATTTCTCGCAATTGTTGCCGAGACAGGTAAGATGTCACTCCAGCATTGCAATCAATTTTCTCTCAACTGTTTTGCCCGACAATTGTGAGTGTTAAAATACCAGAGACTAATAATGTCTTATCACTTTTCCCACTTGTGTTTATCATACAGCCGGAGGAGGAAGCTTCATTGTCATTCCGATTGAAAAGGTTGGTAATATTTGTAACGAACTTTTCAGTACGAAATTTTCGCTTCTCATTTTCGGTGAAACAAGAAGGAGATGAAAAAAAACGAATTAAAGGCGGTGCACAAGACTTACACTTATACAACAGTTAATGCCTGGAAAATTCATCACCTGCTGTGAAAAAATATGAAATAGAATTGATTGCTTTTTTCTACTCTCCATTCTAACACTTCTCTCTTAATTAATTATGATTCAGATTTGAAATGTTTCTCTCTTTTATAACTCCCTTTTCTTTCTCTACCAGACTGGTCGGATCGAGGTTAATTATGGGCGAGTAACCGGTCATCAAGGTCCCGTATTAGATTTACGGTGGAACCCTTTCAATGATAATGTTATCGCTTCCTGCTCTGATGATTGTACCATCCGATTATGGTATATACCAGACGAAGGAGTATCCATCAAAAAACCGATAACTGAAAGTATCATGACTCTTTGTGAACATAAACGGCGCGTTTCCTTCATAGAATGGCATCCAACGGCAGATAATATTCTCGCCTCCGCTGGTTATGATAATTTAATAATCATTTGGAAAACTTCAACAGGAGAACCTGTTCAAGTTATTAACTGTCATCCTGATACTATCCATTCCATGTCCTTCAACCGGGACGGCTCTCTTCTCGCCACAACTTGTAAAGATAAAAAAATACGCATCATCGATCCTCGCCAAATGACAGTCGTTCGCGAAGGTACAGGTCATCAAGGTCCAAAAGCATCCAAAGTTGTGTATCTTGGTGACACTGGTAGACTGTTCACCACCGGATTCTCTAAATATAGTGACCGTCAGTGGGGAATTTGGTCCCAACATGACTTGACCAAACCTCTTACCATTGAAAATATAGATTCTTCATCTGGTGTTCTTTTCCCATTTTATGATCATGATACAAAGATGGTTTATGTGGCCGGCAAAGGAGATGGGTCAATTCGTTATTATGAGGTCACAAATGAGCCACCTTACTGTCATTACATAAACCAATTCATTACCGGTCTCCCTCAAAGGGGCTTAGGAATAATGCCAAAGCGTGGACTTGATGTGCACAAATGTGAAATTTTCCGTTTTTATAAGCTTCATGCAACGAAACCTCTTTGTGAGCCCATCTCAATGGTTGTTCCTCGAAAATCACATCTATTCCAGGCTGATATTTATCCGGACACGGCAGCTCCTACTCCCGCGCTAACTGCTGACGAATGGTTGCGTGGTAAAACTCGTTCTCCTATTCTCATCTCAATGAAGGTGAGATCTATTCAATTTATTCCCGCTCCAATCTTTTCCGATTAACCACACTCAGGCTAGCGCCATAATTTTCCAATTCAAACCTATTATCGGATATTATTATTATTAACGTTTCCCGATAGGCATATCTATTATCTCAAAAATAATGCACCAGAATGGCGTTTAAATTTTGTCTCACCTTTTTACGTATTTTTCAGACTGGTGCTGGTGCCAAGACTCATAAGCCTGTAATGTTCAAAGGAAGCAGTAATTCCTTACTGACCTCGGATGTGAATAATGATCGAAAGTTCATCTTCCTCTCTCAAGAGAATATTGTCGATTACAGGCCTAAGCCACCGATGAGTAAAACAAATGGCTCCAATGTGTCCAACAGTCCAATCAAGTTGAATAACGATTGTGAACTTCTTCCTCCAATATCCAGCAAAAATTTCCCTTGGATTAAAGATGATTTCCATGAGAAGGAAGAGGAAAAGTTTGTTTATGACATCGTCAAAAAGCAAGAACTTCCTGTGGCAACTTTTGTAAACATTGCTGATTATGACAGTTTTGACTCAAGAGGGTCAATATCATCTCCCGATCTTATGGTTCCAACAGATAGAGATGAGGTTAGTTTATATGATTAATCATGAGCCATTGACCCGCGTTTTGATTTCATCTTTCTCTCCGAGCAGCTTATAAGAGCATTCAAACGTCATGTTGAGGATATCGAATTTTTACGCACACAACTACAATTGAAAGATGAACGAATCAAGCAGCTAGAGAAACAACTCAGAAACCTGTCCTCTCATATATCGTGAGAAATGTAAATCTATATTTCTATTCAGATTCATCCAAGTCATACTCATTATGGAAATTTCACTTCTTTTATTACGAGAAAACTCATCTCAATTCTCTGCCGAAAGCTGCATCATTCGATGGTCTCATCAACCGCTTTACATGCCTTTGTCTCGCGCTTTTCCTTTTTGTTTCTCAAATGCAATTACATGATAGCCATAAGATCCATGGAATAGATCTCAATGGCTAAAGTTCATCGGCGAAAATTCTGACCATGAAAATTTTTTAATTGACAGTTATTTCGAATGAATGATAAGGGCTTGAGGGAAAAAAAATCTTTGTTCACTCTGACATGCTGTGTAGTGTTTTCATCAATTTATCGTATGCTTTAACTTCTCTACGCAAAGGTCTGTATCTGATTAGTTTGCCTGATTCATCATATCCTTGTCCAGGAGGTAGTTGTTTCATCACCTCTTCCCTTAAAGATGTGAGTTGATTGTGGCCTGTTGAAGAATGGGGATGACAAGGCTTGAATTATCGATTGGGATAGGTTGAGATGGACAAATAAGTGGCCCTGAAACAATGTCTCACCTAGTAATGTATCGTAAATGTAAATGGCTGAAATGATTATTGCACACAAAAGTGCTATAATTATCACAATGAATCCAATAGTCTTGATAAAGTACCATAGGATAGGGCTGGTCTCCTTTTTCTCTTCCTCTGGTTGTTTGGCATTATATTCTTGGAGATAATCATGATATTGTCCGATTGATTCTTTCGGATCTCCTGTAACATCTTCCGGTGGCTTTGGTAGTTCAAAAATATTTCCACTTGCTACGAGAACGATCACTAAGGTTACCCAACCTATCACCTGAATCGGACTCATCATGACAAACTGGATAATTTTCAATTATCATATGATCACCATAATGCATACCAATTTAATATCCCTCAACCAAGAGATTCATCTTCTTCGATTCTCTCAATTGAATTGAATTCCTCGGTTCAATTCTCCGCTGAAAGCTACATCCATTCGATGGTCTCATCAGTTGCTTTACACATGCCTTTTTGCTGCGCCTTTCGTTCTTGTTTCTCTCAAATGCTGATCAATTTTTTCAATGTTCAAAATTTTTCAACCAAATGTTGAATTATGGGAAATATTTTCAAGCTCGGTTATAATGAGATTATTGTCTCAAGCTTTGAGTTCTATACTCACTTTTTAAGTTTTTTCAGAATAAGTCTGCAAATTCTCATGTTCGTCTGGAAATATAGTCCTGATTGGATTATATTTAAAATTTAACTCTTTTTCCATAAGATTTGATCCAAATATCGATGTCTGTTCCCTAATCATGAATTTGAATCATCATAAGTCAACGAAAAGATATTTTGGATGCTACTTAAGGTTGTACATCAGGAACCGGTACTTGTAAATAACTTATCTCTGCAAGAATTTTATTCAATGAAATAAAACAGTTCATGCAAAACTCTCGAATTGAACAATTGAATTTTAGGAAATTCTCCATCATGGGTGTATAACGATTTTACCAGTTAGCTCCTAAACGTTTCACCACCTTCTCAAGGAACATGGAATGATTTGCATAAAGTTTCATGGATCGATCGACATCGATCCATTTAACGGACTGAGCATCATCTCCGGCTTTGAGGTCAAACTTTCCTACAATTGAACCCTTTTCATCATGGAAATGGTAAACTATTGTCTCCATCCATGCATTGTCAGTATTTCGAGGATCATCTACTGGTCCACGATAGATCTCTACTCCTTGCTCCTCAAAAAAATCGGCCAACCGATCCTTCAGGCTCTCATATTCATCTTCTCTCATCTCTAGAGAGTTCATGGCTTCCTCTCCAAATTCACGCAATAAAGTTGCACTAACTAGCTCGCCAGGCTCGACCATACCACCTGGGATGGCCCATTCCTTGGTGTCTCGCCGTTGAATTGCCACAAATTGTATGATAGGACCACTTTCACCATTTACTTTTGTTCCAGTTCCATCGATTTTCCACCTAGTCACAACTGGGTCGGCAGCATGATTTGGTCCCCATCTACCCAACACCCCTGGATTTGGAAGATTGAATTGTTTTCAAGTCTATCGATGAAGTTGAAAATGTGTCTCACCTTTGCCTTTGATACCAGTTCTACCAAGAGGATTCAGAGGATATCCATTGGTTATTTTGTAAGGACCAATGTGGCTTCGTCGATCAATTCTTCCATCGATATCATTCCATCTTGGGTTGAAGCTTTTGTCCTTTAAATCTATTGGATCAGCCCATGGCTTGGGTCCATGATGGAAACTGAATTCAGATGGATAATAATCATCATAGGGAATATTCCAGGGCTTCTTATCCTCAGGTACGTGTGTTCTGAATACTCCCGCTAGATTTGAGTAAGGCTTCTTATTTGATTCCATGAATGTTTTCGAAAAAATTCGGCAAATCCAACTCATTCGTACACAGCAATTCAATCAGATCTACAATACCCTCAATTCTAGGAATTCGGTCAGAAAATGGTCCTTCTCAGCTGAAACGACAAGTAGCCGCGTACATTGTATTTTCGAGGGTCGATTGTCGATCGATCGGCCGAAATCAGCTGATTAAGTCGCACGATGATGAGATGGAACCAACCCCTTTTGATAAATACTTGATGATTTTTTCAATTACAAACAATCATTAGAGCAAGAAAACATTGTTATTATCAATCGACATGAAACTTCTCTAATTCTCAGATGAAAATTATCTCTCCCAATATCGCAAGATCGAAAGAGTTTTGTTTTTTGTCCTTTTAAAAAACTTCGAAAACAAAACAGATACAAAAAAAGTGACGCAATTATAGAGGGCGTTCAAGTTGAATGAATTGTACACAGAAGGGGAAAAGCAAAAGGGAAAAGCAAATCAGGTGTGTGTGTGTGTGTGTGAGAAGTGAATTGAAGGAATGTTCAGAATCCACCGGTTAATTGTGGTAATTAAATTGATGTTTCATTTGATTTGATCGATGAAGATCATCGAATAGATTGGAAGTATACTTTGGTCAAGTTGACATTGTGATTGTGGCTGTGGGTAGCATCGTTTTTTTCTTCTTTCTCATCAAACACTGACCGGTGGTAGCTTAACCACTGGTGTCAGTTGAGTAAGAGTACGTGTCATGAAGCTGTTGGTGGAGAAGGAACATTTCACATTAATTATAATACTTTTATTCATATTTATCTTTGAAGTTTTGGCTGGGTAAGTTGACTTGTTTTGGTGTTAGTTAATTTTGCTTTAACCTTTTTTTTCGATATTATCACCACTACTTGATGACTGGTAATTCACACATATCGTTCTTTGCCTTCTTTACAGACGGGACTTCTATAAGATTCTAGGTGTACCTAAGAATGCAAACTTAAATCAAATTAAGAAAGCTTATCGTTCTTTAGCCAAAGAAATGCACCCGGACAAGAGAAAAGATGATCCAAAAGCGGCTGAAAAGTTTCAAGATTTGGCTGCTGCTTATGAGGTAAGTGAGATTATGTTTCCGCAATTGCTATCTTGACATCATTGTATGCGAATCCCTTACCAAATTTTTTGCTCTTTCATTACAAGGTTTTATCGGATTCCGAAAAGAGAAGAACTTATGATGCTCATGGAGAGGAAGGTTTGAAAGGTGATTTCGGGGCTCAAGATGTATTCTCAAGGTAAATTGCGGGAAAAATTACATTTCATCTTCTTATTTCTCTAATTCTTCTCCTTTGTATATGTAATGTTTCCACAGTTTCTTTGGTGATTTTGGTTTCTCCTTCTTTGGCCATGATCCTCGAGAGGAGAGAGAAACTCCTAAGGGTGGTGATGTCTCAATGGACTTGTGGGTCACTCTTGAGGAGCTATACTCGGGCAATTTTGTCGAGTTAGTTCGAAAAAAACTTGTGTTCAAGCCTACTCATGGTACCAGAAAGTGTAATTGTCGACAAGAAATGGTCACACGTCAATTGGGACCTGGACGATTCCAAATGATGCAACAAGCTGTCTGTGATGAGTGCCCTAATCAAGAGCTAGTCAGTGAAGAGAAACTTCTAGAAGTTGAAATCGAGGCGGGAATGAAAGATGGCCAAGAACAAAAAATCCGCGGTGAAGGTGAGCCTCATATTGATGGTGATCCGGGAGATCTTCTAGTTAAAATTAGAACATCACCTCATCCAATATTTGAACGAAGAGGTGATGATCTCTACACAAATGTCACGATATCTTTAAGTGATGCTTTGACCGGTTTTGAGATGAGTATACCTCATTTGGATGGACATAAGGTGCAAATCAAGAGAGACAAGATCACTTGGCCTGGTGCAAAAATGAGAAAAACTGGCGAAGGTATGCCCAACTATGAAACTAATTCTGAGCGTGGAACTTTGTATATTACCTTCGATGTTGATTTCCCCAAAGGGGAATTAACTGAGGATGAAAGAACTCAAATTAAGAGTATTCTCAAAGAAGTATCCAAAACAAAAGCATACAACGGTCTTCGAGGTTATTAGCCTTAGTTTTCACAATTGATAGTACTTTTGTATTTAAATGTATGTTTGACTTAATAAAATTTTTATTTATATTTGAATGCCAAGCTTTCACACATCTTGATTCTGACCTGTTCTGAATTAAATTTTTATCATTAGAAAATCTTTCACATGATAAATGCCCGATAAGGTGAAAACTTTTTTCTTCATTTCTAGGAAAAGTTGGGAAAATTTTTCCCCAGATATTTCGTTATCATTGGTTGATCATTTCCAAAAAAATATTCTCTCGCTCTCAGCCAAATCTCTAATCATCTACAATCTGTCTGGTCTTTCTTTAATTGTGAATCCACTTGGACTTTCATCACTGGTAGTTCAACTAGTTTGAAAACAAATTATCATCTCAGAGCACGGCTTGAAAACTCCATTTTTGTCCAACACTGTTGAAAATATGTAATGTTCTGAAAGCTTCAGATAGCTATTCCAAATAATTTTAATGTTCACTCAATCACAATATGATAGAATATGAAAACCAATCAATTTGTTTAGGGCCAAACACCAAAAAGGGTGGCCATTTATTTTTTGCTTTGGTATTGTGACATTGTATTGGGAGTGCATATATATACATTCATGAAGGATAAAAGTGAAACTAAATTTGCTAAAAATATGTGAAAAAATCAGCAAGAAAGCTGCTTATAAGAAATGGCGAAACCTTTACCATGAATTTTGCCCTTATTGAAGACACCAACTTGGTAAGGCGAGAAGGAAGAGGTAAGAGTATTTCCGAAATGAATCTCTTTTCCACAGTGAATAGCGCTTGTGCCATCATCAGGAATGGGTAGTAGAAGGAAATCTTGGAAGGGACACACCACAGGCTTACCAGATAGACCGAGAGCATCATCATCGACCTTGATGCCTAAGCTCTCCAATTTGGCCAACAATTTATCATCCAACTTATCGAATTTTCCGAAAAAGTCACCCTTCATTTTGTCCAACTTGAGGAAGTCAACAAGATTCATCGGCTTAGCATAAGGGTGCTGATAGTAAGGGTGAAGCATCGGATGTGGGTACATCATTGGAGCCATCAGTGGATGCATGTAAGGAGAGAATGGCATGTAGGGCATCGGTGGAACTTGGAAATGTCCAGGATATCTGCCCATCATAGGATCGTGGGAATATTGGTAAGCGAGATGAGGAACAGCCATGTTAGGAGGCATAATGTGAGCTGGAGAATTGTTCGGGCGAGGAGTAGGAGCTGGACCAGGTCTAGCAGGATGATAGACAGGGCTTGGCCGTACTATAAATAGAAGAGAATGGAAAGGATAGAAAAAATCAATTCATGATTAGTGGAACAATTCACTATTCAAGATGGCTCAAGGTAGTCTGAATGTCATTTAACTTACCTCCACCGGCTGGTATTCTTCGTGAGCCCTCATCGGGATTGTTTCCGGATGCTCGAATGTATCGTTTGGGGTAAGAGGTCAAGAGGTTAGTACCGTGGCTTGAGTATTCACCCAGGTCGAAGAATATACCGTCCAATTCGAGTTTGCAGGTTCCCTTAATCTTTTTGATACAAATACGATAAGTGAGACCATCAATATTACCGAGACCAACTTTCTTGTCCAAATCGAAATTCAAGCTGGTCAAGAGTCCAGTCTGTTCGGTGTAATACTGAGTACACTCAGGCGGTGGCAATTCAGGATCATCTTTCTTGATGAAATCAGCACGAATTATCCATCGTCGAGCAATTTTGGCCGATGAAGAGAGGGAAACATGAATAAAGACATCTTTAAGTTCAATACTTGTGGGATAGTAGAGATGGGTTTCACGATTCATTCCACAAATTTTTCCAAGTTCACTTTCGGTTCCTTCAACCCAGAAAGCGTCCTCCAAACATTGGCCAGTCTTCTCATCGGGTGGTGCAAGTTCCAAATCTTTCACAATCAGCTTGATTGCTGCAACTCCAAAAGGTTTAACCAATTTCACTTGACAATCGCCAGATTTATCGGTTCCTCGTGGAAAACCTTCGTTGGCTATTACAGTTTCGTTTAACAGTGAAAATTCGCCACATTTAACCGGCTGAACACAACATCCTCCTTTAAGACACAATCCTTTGCCATCAATGAAACCACCTTGATTTCCACAAGCGTCCGGAGCGAGACATTGCCCTCCTTTCAGACTTGATGTACCAATACACGGAAACTTTCCCTCGAGCACTCCAGTAATTGAGTTCAGGATACCAGTCGAATCACCGGACGATGGACCAGCCACACCGGTACCATTGAGAGGACCTGGAGATGGTAGAGACACAGGATCGGAGCCAAATCCCAAGTTACCAGTTTCGAGAGTTAGAGGTATAGTGGCCAAGGTGGAAGTGATGGCGGCAAGTAGTGAGATGAAAGTTGTGAGAATCATTTTGACGAAATATTAAGAGATTCTAGTAAAATTGATGCAAAAAAAAGAGAGACAACTAATGATGATGGACACACAGTTTCGAAAAAAAGCCTTACAACAGGCAAGCTATTCAACAGTAAAAGAGATGAGAATAAACTATGAAGCCAACGTTAGACGAAAGTCAGGACATTCCTTCAAACTTACAATGATTCTTGGAACAAAGTTACATGAGCTTATATACTCTCTCTGATCACTTGTGGGAGAGTACAATTATGATTGTGTGTTCTTATCTGATTTTGATAAGATGGTAAAGTTGTTTCCGAACGAAACATCATAGAACACGATCATCCCCAAAAGCCTGAAAAGTAGCTAATCATCATTTTAAATTATCTGCAAACTTCATCGGTCTAGGATAAGCTGATTTTTTGTTACTGATATGTACTTGATAGAAGAACGAAATGTTCATAAGTTTCGTCATGTTACATGGGATCTGATTTGATTGGCTAGTTCGCTCGTTCATCCATCAACTTTGACTTCCCATTACACTTTAAGTAACTCGAAAGTTACATTTGTACATTATCAATCAACTTTTTGATTGGATAGAGCCAATAGTCTAGTACGGGCTGAATTGAACAATTAATTGAAGTAGAATGTGATTATATTGAAGTTAAACATAAGTTGGGTTTATTTCTCCCTTGGTTCACGTGTTAAACAAATGTTTGACCTCAGCTCGTGTAGAGAGACTCGTTTTTGGAATCATCTTTGCCTCTTGAGTGATCTTAATTTCTAGTGATTCTATTTTTTATATTTAAAAATGATAATTCCTTGATTAACTTAGCATCAATTCTGACTTATGATTATTTTACTCCATTGGTGAGTAAAGCAATAAATTATGCAGTATATTTCGAACCGATTCTTAGTGGATCTATTAACAATGCTTACTTCATAGCGTTCTTTTTTATTTTTGAATCTGAATCTCCGATCAAAATTAATACATGTATGCGAAATTTAGTTCAAATAGTAACTCTAAGAAATCCATATGCAAAGAATCAAATCGATTCAAGAAAATCTTGGTGCCTAATTGAGGAGACATCAAATTAACCCCAAATCCAATTCATTAAAGTCAGCTTTGTTGTCTATCACGAGAATAAAGGAAGCATGTCTTAACTCGATTTTTGGATAAGAATTGTAATTAATCTTGGTGAACTTTTTGTGAACATATGAAACAAGCTTGTGTGAATCTGATAAAATGTATCCGATGTTACATGTGATCATAACTTGCCTAGCAGAACGGTTAGAGGAACGCTTACAACAGGTGTTGGATGAGAGTACTGGAGAAGTTTAAACATTCACGATGTGAATGAATAAATGTATAGTTCGTCGAATGTGGAGAATTTAGGGCTTGATAATATTTTTATTCATCTACTATACAGGGAGCATTAAGATGGCTCGAATAATTATTTCAAACCTCAAAACAATTGATAAAGATCAAACAGGCTGAAAATCATAATGAACTTTATCCGCTCCAGGGAATTGCTTGGGTTTCTGCAATGAAAAACTTGAAGTTTATAAGCTGTCCTTAGTGGTATCTTAAAGATTTACACATACCTCAGGTGTACATAGATAGATATCATATTTCTCCATGAAATATCCCATTAAATAAAACAAAAACAGTGGGACGAAAATGTATATTACTTGTCGATACCTATTGAGAACAGAAAAAAATTCTCATCAGTAAAGTTCGATAATTAAAAGATATTTCAAACATACTTCGGAGTTTCCTCTATTTCATCAGTGGGAAGTTTACCAGGACCTTGATGATATTCAGCTCCCATTACAACCTTAAGAGGAGGGAAAAGAAATACAATTTGAGAACTTTTGGAGTCGAGTGATGTAGATAAAGATTATACTCACAGGCTCACCATAGACTTGTCGCATAAATTCATCATCCCAATCAAAATAAGGATCACGAGCTTTGTAAGAGATGGGTTGAAGTTCTGGATAATCACCGAAGCATTCGTCTTCATCATAAAATCTATAATCTTCAGGTATCATATTATATTTAGCAGCAGCAAGTTCTATTTCTTCTTTTGTTCTCGGTCTTGGACCAGGTTTCCACATGGATATATCAGCTGTAAAACAAAATTATCACAATTACATTTTAATCCACACAATGTTCATACAAAATCAGATAGAAGTCATCATCAATCAACACTCTTCTGATCAACATCATACTAACCAGCATATCTTTTGGTCATTCCAAGAATACCAGCTCGATATCTAGGCAATGCAAGTATTTTGCGAAGACACAACGCCCGACACGAAGCCATTCCTCACGAACCAGAACAATCAACTCCACCAAAAATTGATTCCCACAAATCAACAAACTGAATCAATTTTAATTCAGTTCACTTAATGTTTACATTCTCATGTCAATGTTGATCTGATTTGAACTTTTAGCTACTGTATTCACAAGACGGCAGCACTCAATCCGAGACCGAAAAAAAATTTTTTTTTCAATTTGCTTTGAAAAATTGAAGTCAGTTGAATGAATGAGAAGAGATTATTTGTAATTAATTAATTGTGATTTTAGTTCAACTTTTTTTTTCGAAATACATTAATTAGTCATTTTTTATACCAATTGTGCCATCACTTGAGAAATATATATATATACACCTATATATACAATGGATTCAGCGGAAACCAAAACAAATGATTTTCTAGCAGCATCAAAAGAAAAATGTGGAGAAAATTCAAAATCTTCAGCAAGTACCAGTGGAAGTGGTAGTAGTGGTAGTAATAATAATGATAAATGCTTTGTGTTCGGACAAAATATGGAAGATCGAGTTATATTGCCAAATGATAATAGTAAAGAAGATACTGATAAGGATAAATTGGAGGTAAAAGAATCCAATTCATCGATTGGTGATACCAATTATTTTTGTTCACAAAATTCATCGGAAAAAAGAAAGTATGAAGCCATTACCGGAGAAGAAGGTATATACATACACTGATGCCGACAATGTTTTTCTCTCTGTTTCACTTTACCACTCTTTTTCTGCCTGAGTATTATTATTGATTGTTTTTCCTATTTATACTCATTTCATGCTTATTCACGTATCGTGCAGATGAATCGAATGTTCTCCAAATGTTTTGCAAGCTTTATCTATGGGAATCGAATACTGCATTGTGGAAAGAGAGAGGTAAAGGAATGTTGAGGCTAAATGATAAAAAGAAAGATGGTAAACTGTGTTCAAGATTAAGTGAGTAAAATTGTTGTTGTTTTTCTCGTCGATTTGTTGGAATACATCAACTGATTTGGTCTTTTCTTCCTTTTTTTACAGTTATGAGGACCTCAGGGTCTTTGAAGGTTATTCTAAATGCTTTAATAGTTGTTGGAATGAAATTTGAACTTTCAAATGAAAGATGTCTTCGGTTTACCAATATTGATGGTATTTATTTACTCAAGGTATGGCAATATTTTATTGAAGTTTTTTTCTTTCCTCTTGATTTAAAACTAATCATCTCATTTCTCCACTCAGGGTAAAGAGAAAGATATAGACCAACTTTATATGGCTATCGAATGTAGATTGAGAGAACTTTCCAAGAAAGTGAAAAGTTCACCTGATGCAAATGAACCATCAGTTTTACCATCAGTAGCTTCGGATGATGCCGATTCCCAGTCACCAAAGAAAACAAGAATTTCTGAATCTGATACTGTATCCAAAACTAATGATAACAATTCTGATACAAGACCATTGATTCTGGAATCCAAAATAGGCTCTGTGAACAATGATAACAACTCTGATTCACCAAAGAAGGTATCCAGTTCCGAATCAGATACCTCATCTGCCAATGACAGCTCGCAAAATTTGAGCTCAAGTGATTCCCAATCGCAGTCTAAGCCCACAATAGTATTGGAATCCAAGTTAGGATCCACGGGTGATGAGCACAATTCGGATTCATTGAAGAAAGAGAAAATTCCAGAGTCTGAAGTGGATACACCTCCCGAAAAATTAGCTGTTGTAGATGAAAATAATTCAGAAACTGGTCTTAATCGTTGAACAATAATTTCACCTCAATCAATTTTTGGCTCTGAAGACAGACTCATGCACTTGTAAAATAGAAATACCTCGCTTTACATTCGAATCATCAAGTTTTCTGAGAAGTTTGTAAATGTGCCTCAATTTCGATCTCTACCATTATCATGAATCTTTTTCGCTTCATGAATCACATTGAATTAAGATTAATTTCCAAGGGCTCAACAAATACGAATTATAAATTTCATCCTCAAATAGCTTCATGAAGCTACATAGGCTTTTTTCTTCAAAGCAATAGGAACAATCATCCCGTGGAATATTGATTGAATGGGACAGTCCAGATCCTCTCCATATTTCTCTCTTATCAGTACGCACCACAAGAATGTAAAAAGTCAATAAAAATGCCCTCGAAAATGATTTTCCATTCGATCAACGTTTCTGAATTTTTAAATCATCAATCATCACAGGAATCCATTAGCCGGTTCAATATTTTGTGCCCAAGTGTATTCATAATCCTTGAGTTTCATGATCAGACAGAACCAGCTACCACTGTCTGAACTTTTATCGTTTCTTGATCTAGGTTTCTAAGTTGTCAAGTTGATGCTCATCTCTCTTCCATCCATAGAGCTCCGACTTTAGAAGCAAGAGACCTTAGAAACTGAGCCACCGTTTGATTGATCCGTTTGATCCGTATGATTGATCACACCACAAACCTCTCCAATATTTGAATCAGTAAAAAAGTAGTGGAAAACTATTTAATAAAAAAAATAGAGAGAAATGAAAGCTTAGATGAGTCGAGAAGGATGAATTTGTCACTGGATGAGGATGGAGAAGATATGATCATAACAGGCGATTCTCTCTGATGAAAAAACTTTAAGAAATGAGGGTGAGAGAATAAGGTTTACTAAAAGATTAAACCCCAACCTGATTAATCATATTCATGGCTAATAGATAGGTTCGCATAACCTGAGTATCAAAATGACGATGCTTAGATGAGATCAATGGTCAAAATCAGATCTATTTGATATTAATAGGAATGTTAGGCCATAGTTTGGGCTCTCTTTCACTGCAAAATTGATTGAATCCCTGTAGTAAGTGTGATTCGATCTCTTTTATCCTGGAAGCATTCTCAGGATCATAGAGATTCTTGTCGATTGTGGTTTCAAGTGATTTTTGATAAAGTTTTTTCTTCATCTCATCCAGATCAGCTTTGCCAAGATCAACATAAACAACAGGATTCGCTCTTTCTTTTCTCCGTTTTTCAGCTTTCTTTTTAGCTGCAAGGAAATGAAAAATAAATTATCACTTAATTTAACGTACAAACATCTGGTTCCTTACCTCTATTCTTCTGATGCTCTCGAGTTTCCATAATAAACCGAGCATAATTTTCATCGACATCTTCTGTGGATTCCATGTTGTTGTCTGCCATCTTGGACGAATTGTCTTCCTGCGATACACTTGCATCACCAAACACATCGGTATACATCCACTGGAAGGGTAAATTTATCGAAAAATTGCCATACTGTTGAAGCCATTCAGTTGATCGCTGATAATTTTTCCAATAACTGCCACAAGACGCAGATATTATACGGAATTCATCTTCTGACACCGGAAAACTCATATTGACTAAACCTCCAAAGTTATCACCAGAATGCTACCAATTTGGGAACGAGTCACTTCTTCTACCTATTTCAACTCACCAGATTCAAACACTTGATCATCTCACGGAAACAATAAACAAAAATTTCCACAAAATATGGTTAAAACACAATCAGCAACATCGTTAATTTAAAACAATGAATGTTGACGCAAACATCAAGCATGTTCAAGTGTGAATGTTTACATCATGCACATGAGTTGGTTGAAGGTGGAGCTTAATATTGGACACACCTCCTTCTTGATTATCTCGTTCTTCAATCAAGTTCAATCATCTTGAATTCAATTTATTTCCGATGTATTGATTGATTAATTAATTTATTGAGTACGGTTTCTTTTTATGAACCAAATTTATTATCATAATCATTATTGATGAATCATATCTTTTTTTAAGCTCGTTACATTGTTCCGTTTTGGTGAAACTATCTTTTCGTTGCTGTTCAAAAAAATTTAAGCTAAGAAAAATTAACTCCTAACAGTCAGAAAAAATGAATGCTGTAGGAAATTAATTGAACGGTATACATAATTAAGGTAAAGGAAAACTAATTTAACATGCAGATAAGAGAAAGACAAGAATGAATATAACCAGAGAAATGGAGAAAAGCGAAAAAAAAGAAGATGAAAAAGAGAATAAGAGCAAAAGAACTGTTCCTAATGTTCAAGCGAATCGTACACTGAAATGTGGATCAATTCAAATAATGTGTCTTATGAAAGACAATTGAGCAAGAGATCATGATGTCAATCAAAAGATCGATTAGCGTCACCAAGTATCAATGGTTTGTTGACTGAAATGCTGTGTCACATTGAATGATCCAATCTTAAGAGCTCTAAATTTTTCTTAAATTCTAAAATGATGATGTTTATTATCGTGATGGGACACTTCTCTTCATGATCCTATAGCCACATGAGCTTTAATATCATTATCTTGTGGTGGCTGGGACCACTGTTGATACACGTTGGGATTATCTAGACCCAATCCTGGAGCTCCTTGATCTGAGGTTCCTCCTGAGCCGTTCATGAATCGACGAGAGTCATCTTTTGACTCAGTATCCATTTCATCTGCTTAGAAAATACAAGAGTTTCAAATTAATGATCAATTTATCTACTCAATTAAGCATATAATCTTACCTTTAATTGTATTATCACCATTACTATTTTTGTTTGGATCAATGTTACTCGACTGAGGTAACTTTGGTTTTCTCTTTCGAGTTTGGATCCCTTCTTTACGCATCGCTAAAGGTCTATTTACCTGTGTGAGAACAACAATTAGAGAGTGATGAAGAATTTGTTTCAAATATCAAATTGGCTTGGATGCTTAGACTTCTTCTAAAAATCGAAGAAAAAAAATATGGAAAAACATAATTACATTATGAAGCTTATAATAAAGGCCACAAGCATTGCAAACTGGATCGCCTTCGTTGTTTCGTCGCCATAAAGTAGTGTTAGTGGTTCCACAGTTTGAGCAACACAAGCCAATACGTCGTGAGGCAACCTGGAATATTGGATATGATGAAAAATGAAAAATTTGTGAAATTTTTTCAATTCCTGGGTGTTTTTCAAAATGTTGGACTTATTAATGGAATTCCACGCCATCAGCTCTTGTATTGAGTTGTTGGAATGTTTAGAATTTCAACATCGAGAACACTTGCAGAGTAGAGATGTTTTTTTCGACTCAACTAATTGGATTAAGAAAGTTTAACTAAAACGAATGAATCGGGAAAAAAATTCTTCAGCACAGATGTAGCGCTAGATTTTTGTGTGAGATGAAAATAAAAACTAGAATTAAGATAAATTGCATGAGATACAACACAAGATTAGTTTGACTGAACTTTTCATCTGATCGAAGGTGTTTATCATCAGATTGGTGGAAAAGATTATCTTCTTAACTAATGCAAGAAATTGATAGTTGAAAATACTTTTTTTCGCTCAACATTTCAACTAGCTTTCAAATTGATTGAAGTAAGTAGTATCAATGGAAAAAGCTTTTTCACACTACAATCAGCAAAACATTCATCACTTTGGAACAGTTCGAATAGAACTGGCCAACTCAACGGGAAAGTCCACTCATTTACACAAGAAAAAGAAAACTACAGCTAAAATTTCGCAACAAATATTATGTTTCAAAAAAAAGTTGATCTCCACTCACTTAAAGTAAGTTAATGTCTTAATTAGCTAGGAGGTTGATGCTATTTGATATGCTGATTGATGATAAATAAGATAAATCATAAAGCTCGAAACATAATTCATTTCCTATACCCCAAGATTTTTAGACAAGATATGTAACGAAATGGATATGTATCGTTCACCGTTGATCATGTATCCATGTCTCGTCTACAAAAAAAGTAAATTCAAAAAAGTGGTTGTTTTGGCAAGTGGGCATAAAATTTGGATGAAAAAAAAGATAACTGAAGAGTCCCATACGCTTCGATAGTCATACTAACTACACCGACATTCCAAATCAGTAGGATCTGAAATTTATCTTACTTCACAAAATAAAAGCGAAAGGGTTCATCACCACCAAGCCAAGTGTGTACATCCAAAGCTCAGCTTTTATGACACTGCCAATCATAAAAAGAGTAATTCCATTGAGTCGTTTATGTGAATTCTCTTTCATCTTCCACAGCAATTATAAACCAGGCTTATCAAAAAACTACTGAAAGATACATTCTAAAGCTGACCAAAAGCTATTGTCCTTCAGAATTCAACATGAATTGAGCATTTTTCTCGGGCAATGGAAATGTTAGCACAATTTTTTGATGAATATAAGCTAGTTTTAGAGTTGATTAACATTTGAAACTTCATTGAAATGAGCGAACATGTAAGAAAACAATTTTCTCATTTCTGACTGAACAAAACATTAGTCAACAAACAAGGTCGACTAAAAACTCTGTGGTTTCCTGAGACCTGTGTGTAATTGTACTGGTGGAAAAAGAGAAAAATTTTAACCCCTCATTAATGTTTTTTTTTCTTCTGTTAAATTTGTCATCCTTATGCCAATGATATAGCGTAATTCAGTGAATAATCAGCCAGATTATAATCAGGCACGTTCCAAGTGTGTTTCAAGAGTTAAATTGGAAAAGAATGGAGAATCTTTCAACAACAACAAAATTCTTTCCAACATAATGGTCCATGAAATTCACTGACAAAAGTGATGATAAATGGTTAGAATAGAAGAGTAAAAAAGAAAATTGCCGATGATAGATGTCGGCCTAGAACACGAAAAAAATTTGAATAATTTGAGAACAATTTTGTAATATGCTAATCGATGGAACACTATCGGATGAGAACACTCAATGAAGATGCTCAGATGTTCAGTGAAAGAAAAAGATATACACACACATTAAAAGAAGAGCAATTTGGCCAAAGATCAACCGAACAGATAGTTTCGCCATTTTGACTACATGTATGAGTGTAAGTGTATATAGTCAACTCAAACCATGGTTCACTGATTCTTGGATCACTCAGGCAAGAATCAAGGGCGTTTTGCTTGGGTTTTGGGATGATCATTGAAAGAGTGGGTCCAAAAAGTCTAAAGATACATCATTTTGATGTTTTTGATAATATTAATATGTAAGAATGTATATATACATTTGAAACCATTTTTTTCTGACAAATGCTTGTACATGATCTAGAACTGATCTGGATGATGGTGTTGACTGAATATTGAGGACAACTTGAGTGGCAAGTTGTGGTCCATCTGATCATAGTGATTGATTGATTTGACTAATTTTTGAATATCGTCCTCTCATTTGAATAGCTTGGAAAAGTTTGGAACTTGTGTATGTTGCAAACCTATTCTTGATGGGTTACGATAGAAGAATTTTTCAACTTTGATGACAAACGCAACGATCATGAAATGCAAATTATCTACTAACAGTTTCATCACACGTTTGCCTTTCACCCAAAGTTTTGCTGATTGTTGGTAATTGAATTTTCAAATTCTAATCGAGGCAAGTTTGAAATCGAGCTGATTTGAGAATTGGAACAAGTGTGACAAATCAATGAATCCCTTGAGGGTTGGCTTAAGCCGTTTTCGGCATAAGATACCTTGTGAATTTAGATCAGAACACAACTCTACAATCATTCCATTCTATTGATATATCCGTCCATCTACAAGATCCATTCATTCATTCATTGGTTATAGTGTAGGTTTGAATAAAAATTTATACCGATATTGTCATCAGAAGCAGTGTCCTTGAATGATAAATAATGAGTTTCAGAATCGTTTCTGATGGATCCCTAAACTTAGCAACATCCCGATATCTTAATGGTTTTCAGAATTTCTTCCGCATTTTATGGTGCTGAAGTAAAGGAATACCATTGATATCACTATTCTTCCCATGAAAATATATTATACTCAACCATCGTGGTTTGGAATGCATCGACAATGAAAGCTTCATTTTCACTGTGATATGTTTATCAATTCATCAATTCCCATGTTGACACAAATGATTATATAGATTGTCACTTTTCCATAATGCTGTCCCTAAATGCTCAAGTATCATAAGGGGTTAACTTATCTGACTTCAATCCCTATCAGGACGTTCTAATCTAACTCAAGCGGTTTTTCTCATGCTGAGCCCCCAACAAACTCATGAAATAAGTAAGCTCACAGAATGGAGTAGAAAAGAATCGCCTAGATGAATTTTTTGAACAAATTTTCCAAAACATTTCAATGAATGGAACTCTTAGTGAAAAAATTTTCCTTCTGCTACTTCTATTTCTTGCCTCATGTTTCCGGTTTGACATCAGATAACCTGTAGGATAATTAATCGCTTAATTAGAAGATTAGCCCGCATCTTTTTTATCGAAAGAGAAGTAGTGGAAAATGGCTTCAGGCGATTTTAGGCGACAGTTTGCCATCGCAAACATAAGAGCCCACTGAACACACACAAATACACATATACGCACGATGGCGTTTGGATGGTCCATTTGATGGAACATTTCTGAGGCAAGATGACAGGACAGCTAGGAGAGGTCCATTTCTGTGACTATTTTCTACTAGAAATCATCGGCCTCCGGACGCGATTCATGCTCTCTCTCTCTCTCTCTCTCTCTCTCTCTCTCTCTCTCTCTCTCTCTCTCTCTCTCTCTCTCTCTCTTCTCAAGACTTTGAGGCTTGCAAAGCAAAAAAAATTCATGGACAACAGGTTCTAAGTAGCTTGGTCGAGCTACAGGCTGAAAGATTCTCAGACCCAATAGCATGGCCTTACCATGTGAAGACTGAACGAATTTGAGTGGGAACTTATCATCTTCTCTCATCGAACGATAGTTTGGCTAAATGTTTCTCTTATCTGACTGCACGGTAAGCGAGATTCTTACTTACCATTTTTCTGCTCGAACGTAGAGAGAGAGAGAGAGAGAGAGAAAGAGAGAGAGAGAGAGAGAAAAGTTTGAGCCATGTTCAAGAGCAAGATTTTTTCGTCAGCCAATCGAGAAGATAATAATAATGTGAATGCATTTGGAGAGAGAGAAAGATTCACCTGGAAATGACTTATTCCCTGTCCTAGGTTGGATTAGGATAGCTCACTGAGCATTCAGTATCTTAAGGTTACTCAAAATATTGTTACTTTCCTTCTTTTTCAAGTTGAATTTCATGGAAGGATGAATGATAAACTTATCTTTATCTGCTACTATTCTCAGATGGAACATTCAAGATACTCATACTGATACTGATACTAGAAGTGTTCACTAATTGGAGAAACATTGTAAATTCTATCTCTTTATCGGATGGAAACTGTTAACAAGTATGCAATACTAGTGATAGTATATCCGAGAGGAAATCAAATTGAATAATTAATAGTTGATAATCCATTCAATTTTATCCAAAGCAAGGAATTTCAGATGGCCTCATGCTATAATATGATTCTCATAGAGAGCTATCCTTCCAGTCTAACGATTCAGGAATTTTTTGACTTTCCAGTTCTATTCAGGAAAAGTATGAACTAGTTGAGTATGCTGAGGAGTCCGAAATTAGTAATTCTATCACTACCTACATGTTGAGAATATCTGTATCTCAAGATTTTGAGAAACAAAATACAATTTTGAAGAAGTTTTCTCTGTCTGATAGTAAGGTTGGCTAAATTCACTGGATCAGATGCTTCCTCAACCCAGTTCTATCGCCGTAGATAACTAGAATAAAGTTAATATGCATACATGTATTGCATGTGTGTATCCTCTAGAGGGAATGCTCGTTCTGAAGAGATTTGTTCAATTATTTTCCAGAAACCAATGCAATTCGCTGACTCTTGTCTTCAGGGCATGCTTTTAGGGTGCATTTGACATCTCTCAGGTGAAATAAAGCTTTAAGTTTGAGAACAATTTCATGAATATAGGTAGATTTTTAGACCCTTTATCATTTTGTTCTCTGGAGCAAGCTTAGACCACACACAAAGAATTCAGAAGAATTTTCCTATACAGTTGGAAATTATTCAAATCATTTTGTTTATATCAGCATTGACAATGATTAAATCACAGAGGAAGTTCCCTAAGATGACCTGAATATTGTCTAGATCCCCAATTTTGATAAACAATGTTTGTTAGAGAATATTCTAAAGCTCATCTAGCTTATAAGAAGTGAAAATGGATTATCTTACACAGGGAAAAAATTTGCCCAATTTTCTGAAGTTTGTTTTTCAACTGAAATAAATCAAAGCGAAAAGGTTTTGATTCCAGGAAAACTGATAGGCAAATAGAAACCTCTCAGCAAAGAATATAAAAAATATTCCCCCTCTTTTATGACAACAAAGATACCAAATCAAATGATAATCTTACACGATGAGATAAATATGAAGTTTGATGATGTGAACCTTGAGCTTCAGCTATAATTCTCTATGGAAGTACATTTCATCTTATCGGTAGAGGATTTTTACAGATGATTGTGCTATTTTCTGTTCATCTATGCATCACATATAACCTCGTCGGAAGGGGTTTGATTCTACAATGCTCCCTATTGGTCTTATATTTCTAAATAGTACTGTCACGTTCAAAATGCAAAAAAATAATCACAAAATTGTGTTGAAAATAATATTTTTAACGAGTATTAACATCATCTCCAACTCATCTCAACCCTATACAACGTGGCTCTCATACTTATCACTTATTCACACTCTTATAGGTTCTTTTTCATCAAATTTTATCACCCTATAGTGTATACATGAATCAGTGTTCAAGTCACTAAATCAAGGGAGAAAATCTAATTCAGGTCATAAATTTAAATGTAAGCCAATAAAAATGAACTTTTTTTGCCCGCTTATTTTTCATACTTCAAATCAAAATGAATATCTTCACCTAGGGAAAGAGATTACACACCTTCAAATTTATTTTTTCAAATGCTTGGCTGATAGAAACCTGAATGAGTGTGAAGAAGAAAGTTATTCCAGTTGCTTGCTAGTGAATGCTTGGATTCACATTCTGGAGCTCAATACACATTCTCATTGGTCTCATTCAACACATCTAAAAGTTACATTAGAAAGACGAAAACTATCAAAACAAGTTTAGTTATGAACTTCCTAATGAGTGTAATTAGCAATAGAACTTATGCTTCAGATTTTTTTCCAATGGCACAAAATATCTCACAATTCCAGAAGTTCCATAATTTTTGTGAATTTCTGCCTGAAGACTGACTCTTCACTTCTCGTCAGCAACTGAGTCCATTGATCAAAGAAAAATTTCTCATATTCTTGACATTCTATAGGTACATCAATAAGTACCACTGTTGTACAACCATAGAAGTCTATTAAACAGCAGGAATTCTCATTGAATGCTGCTATAACATGGTAGAATTCTTGCTCTTTTGACCAGATAAACAGCAATACCACTTGTCATCATAAGATTAATCATTGGAGAGTTAATATAAGGATAGAATGAATTAATGAAAATTTTTTTCCAGCAATTCTATCTTTTTCTTCATTTACTTTCCATTCCATTCCATCTCTCTCTCTCTCTCCCCTCTCCTCCCGTATTTTTGCTCCAAAACTCTCTCTCTCTCTCAAAACGGTCTCAGTAACTCCTCCTCCAGATCTAGCAAGCCGGCCAATCGTGATTCTTTCCTATCTTCTTCTCCATCTCACTGATCATTTATTATGCCTCAATGATAATCTTCTCACATTTCAAAGCGATAAATTCGTTCCGTGAAATTGCGATACCTTTTTTTCCACTCCCACTTGAGCTCTTTTTCTCTCTTTCTTTCTCTCTTTTTGTTCACTTTTTCAAAATATGCTAACAGAAAAGAAACTAAATGACTAGAATGGAGGCCAAACAGGCTCTCAAAGACACCCTGAATTGAATACAAATTGCACTTATTAACCAATTGCTACACACAAAAAAGAGACAAAAATAATTTTTTAAAATTCCTTAGACAGCTCAGTCGACCATAATATTGCTCATATTACTGTTGAGCTTTAGAATATAAGCTAACTCAAGATTCATCCCAATTGATAATGAGGAAGAATTTTCTCTTTCTTCATGACAATTCAGGTAGAATGTTGGCAGCTGAATGAGCTTGAATATCAGAACGAAATGTAACACATAATATGCTTGGAACTCACACTCATCCGAACATTGTGAATGCTCGTGAATAGGTGTGATTAATTGTGAAATATAAACGCATTCATTCATTCTGAGAGAGTTTTTGGAAGCCGATTACAAGGTAAAAGGAAAATTTTTATGAACCTCAAGTATCATTTTGTACTTGTTACTATCATATTAATGATCATTCAAGATAACTGGATGATGATCCAAGATTTTGTTTTTGTTTTCCCAGCATTATCACTGGATTAAAGCGACATCATCATTTTTTGTCCATGAGCTCTTTACTTCTTTCTATCTTCATTTATTTCTTGATTCTCAGTCCATAAATTCAAAATCAGAGTTGATAAAATAGTTAAGTAATAAGTGACTGAAAGGGTTGCCAAACGGATGGAAAGGACAAAAAGAGAAAGTTCATAGAAGAACCGATGGAATCCTCTATCAGTCATTATCTTTCGTACATGCTCTCATGAACACATTCGCACGCAAGGGACAGATCAATGTCCATCAGTCTCTCTCTCTCTCTCTCTCTCTCTCTCTCTCTCTCTCTCTCTCTCTCTCTCTCTCTCTCTCTCTCTCTCTCTCTCTCTTCATCTGAATATCAACAGTGATAGAAGGAGTCAAAAAAAAGTAAACAAGTATCTCTCCATCAGTCTCTGACCATTAGGCTTGATTCGCTCATTTCCGATGACCATTGATTGGAAATGTTAGCAAAAAAATTGATGTGGATGTAGAAATCACATCGTTGACTCAGATCCATGGAATAATCATCAATCTGTAGTCGCATCGATGATCATTGCATGAGCAACAACATCGTTTTCCTCTTCTTCTTCTTCTTTTTAGTTTTTTCGCTCATTTCTATCGCTAGCATGTCATTGAGCTGAAATCGAGAGAGAGAGAGAGAGAGAGAGAGAGAGAGAGAGAGAGAGAGAGAGAGAGAGAGAGAGAGAGAGAGAGAGAATGGCCTGAGGTCACATAGTTGATCAAGCATAAGTGTATTCGAAGTGAGTGAGGTACAGTGATAAGCTGCTATCTGGCTTGATAGTTGGACTAGATAGAGGTGCTGAGAAAGATTGCAGGCACAAGTGAGTTGAGAGGAAGAGATGCTGATCTACTTGGACCATTTACGCTTGATCAAGTCTAACTCTTTCAGCCAAGTGCTAAAGATTCCATCACAGGCAAACAAGGTGCCTAGCAGTCCAGTGAAAATTAGTGGAAAAATTTTCTCTAGTCACAGGCATAGGTAAGAGAAAGTGCACACACACACACACATTCCAGTCATGCGATTAATGAATTGCGGGAAAAAATAGTTTCTGATGGCTTCAAAATTTATGACCCATCATTGTTGACTAGCCTGGCCACACACACAAAAAGCGATTTTAAGAAAGAGAGAGAGAGAGAGAGAGAGAGAGAGAGAGAGAGAGAGAGAGAGAGAGAGAGCCATCTGATCGGATTTCGTCCCAAAGTGAGAGAGGAGAATTCTTATGCTCTAGTTGACCAGCTTTTAGTTGCAAAGCCTACTTTTCTCTCTCTCTCTCTCTCTCTCTCTCTCTCTCTCTCTCTCTCTATCTGTTCAAAATTTACTTTGGATACATAAGATGGGCTCTTTCTCTCCTTTTTTCTTCCTTCATTCCACTTGTTTGGAGACATTTCAACTATGAGCCTTGGCGTCTTCCTTTTTTTCGTTTTCTCACTATCTTAATCTCAGATCATGATGGCCAATCATTGGCATGGTGCAAAGTATGTCCACTTCTCTGTCCGACTGTTGGGACTTGCGGTAAGCAAGCCTAGGCTTCATGAGGAATGCAAAAGGGTGGACACAAGGAGAAGGTTAATTTGCATTTAGAGGTCAACAGGCGAGAAAGCCTTTCACACACATACATCTATACATGGACCACAGTTAGGTTATTCCACAATAAAGTATTGGGACAAAGATTCCCTCGAGACCCTGTCTACGTTCATACCTTGAAGGCTTTCGGGAAGACCGGACAGAGGAAGCCAGAGAGAGAGAGAGAGAGAGAGAGAGAGAGAGAGAGAGAGAGAGAGAGATGACTTGAAATTGTTGGGAAAATGTCAAATTGAGTATATTCTCTCTTTTGTTCCGCGATATATGACCACTAAGTATGCCTTGTTTAACTTGTGATTTAGTGTCCTCAAAATTTGTGAGTATATATTTGTGTTTATGAGTACAGATAAACCCTTGGCCCAGACGGAGTCAGTCAGGGAAAATAAAGGTGAGCTTGTCGACTCGATGTGCAAAATTGCTTCAAGGCAAACATATACATATGCGTGTATAGAAGATGGAGAGAAAATGCTTTGAAATTGGAGAAATTTTCTTCTTCTTCTCCTCAAACATTTACTTACCAATCTCCGTTGAGGCTTGATCAATGGCCTTCGAGTACCATTCATTTTATGATACAAGCCACAAGCATTACACAAGTAGTGGCCTGTTCCATCTCGTCGCCATAGAGGAGTTGAAATTGCACCACAATTAACACATTCCCGCCCTTCGGTAAGATGGCCAATGTAAGAGGCTGAACCACCGAAAGAACCATCCCTAGAAAGGCCATTTGAGGCTGATTCTACTGGGAAAAAAATAATGGGAAATAATAAGCAATAAAGAGAAGAATTAGATGATATGATGAGAGTTGCAGAACGAGGTGGTGAGAAAGGAGCGAAGTAATAAGAAGAGAGAGAGAGAGAGAGAGAGAGAGAGAGAGAGAGAGAGAGAGAGAAGGGGAAAGAATGTCAATGATGATGAAGAGAAAAAAAGTGGTTTGCAAAAACTTTTCATGCTCTTGAGAAGATAGGTAAAGAGAGAGAGAGAGAAAATGAATGAAGAAACTGGTCTGATTCTGCGGTATGATAAGATAGGAAACATTTCGGAATCAAAGACGATAGAGAAAGAGAGAGAAAAACGGTGAAGTGCGAAGCCAACATCGTAAAACTTGATGTGCCAATAAGCGGGCATTTTGTGTCAAGAATCATTCAGTCGGATGATGATCTGGTCTCACCATCCTATCAGCGATTATCAGGTTTGACCGATGCTGATGCCGATGCTCTGATCACTGATCAGCGTCAGGCAAAGCTATTGGGTAAATCGGTTTGGTTAATAGCGTCAAGTGAGTGAAACATTCTTTGATCCATGATGGTGATGAGATGAATTCTTTCTCTCTCCTCTCGTTTCAGAAGAACTGGCTAACTCAGTTTGCATGGCTTGATTCCGTGATCAAGTTTTGCAGTTGTCACATTTTCATACAACAAGTGGGGAGGTGTGTGTGTGTGTGTGTGTGTCTATAAGATATAATCTGCTTCTCAGCAGGATCAGAAAGAGGAGCTCATCAAGACACCTTTTTGAAGTAAAGTATCACCCATATGTATATCAATAGCCATCTAAGAATCCTATCTTCTTTCATATATCGTGGAGATAATTTGCAGACTACAAAAGTATTCCCTGTAATAGTAGTTTTGGTAACCAAAATAGCAGTGTCACTATCAGCTATGTTAAACAAGCTTGTATCACTCCATCCATATCAGCTGAGATAACTGTAAGAGCTCATTTGATTTGCAAGCTATGATAACTTGTATTGAAGATTCAATGTATGCATATCAATATCTATGGTCTTTTGAACATCTAACGACAAAATTCATTGAATATTTAATTTCAATTTTCTCAAAACTTTTCTGAGAAAATATACAAAGATATGTATCATCGAGAGCGGAAATTGAGAAACAAAATTTTTCGCAACCTAAAGAAAACCTGTTATAGTATCACTCATTTGCTTGATTTGAGATCAAATTATTATTATCAACGAATTTGGTAATCTTTGATAAAATTCTTCTGGACCTGAAATTGGGCTAAATTTCAACATGGTATAGGTGATGCAGAATATCGCAATGAATCCTTCAATGTATTCAGAAATTTTCTTACACCTAGAAAGATAATATTTTAATAACTGCAAATGATGTGGTGAAAAAATTTAATCCATTGAAGATATAAGCTAATCTATGATATGAGTTTATCTTGAATGAATCCTTTTTCAATCTTCTTCGATAGTTCTTGCTCGAAAAGAGTTATGAATTCACACAATACTGGCCTATGGAAACCTAATTCTATTCAAGTAGGAAATTAAAAAGGATGAATTTTTGTGGTATCTCTTTTAATCCAAACGGGTAGCAATAAAAGTGAGGAAAGGAATTGAGGAGGCGGAGAAGTATCAGTAGGCGGTCAAAACTAAAAGTGGAATATTTTGATAAGAGGCGTAGATGTTGAGCCTCCACTTGCCAAGTTCCCAGGCTGGATTCATGAGTGAAGAAGATGAATGGGTTTCCATGCATATTATAAACTAGACAGGTTTATTGGAATCACTTGGCTGAAATGCGACCAGATCTTATCGAACATTTTATTTGAAGAAGTTTGAAAATTGTAACAATTGCAATGAGCATTCGTACTAATTGCTCTCTCTCTCTCTCTCTCTCTCTCTCTCTCTCTCTCTCTCTCTCTCTCTCTCTCCATTTCACTGCATTATCACGACCTGTCAAGTCTATTCCTCTCTCATCATTCGTTCTAACTCTATACCCTCTCGCTCTCTTCTCCAGTTTTTCTCTTATTCTGTATTCTAATCCCAACAGACCAGGTTCCAGAGCCTAGGTTATGAGCTAATGGATTCATCCTCTATGAATGTGTTTAGAATAATTTATGACCCATTATGAGTTACTTAATTTCTAATCCAATTCATTTTTTCCGCTTTTCTTACTCGTGGAATGTAAAAAGCTTCTCACTCACTCATTCGCTTTCTACACACCAGAATTTCTACTACTCTCTCCTGATATTCAGGAAGAGAGAGAGAGAGAGAGAGAGAGAGAGAGAGAGAGAGAGAGAGAGAGAGAGAGAGAG